>WOGR01004702.1:0-14467 GCA_015342045.1 Leptinotarsa lineolata | reverse complement strand
CACCCCTCGGCCACTATCACCCAAACAATTTGAATAGGGATAGTAGTAAGTGTGACACATCATCAAAAAGGTAATCTTATAAAGAATTTAGCCATGTCGATTTTTGTTACCTAACTTTATATTTTGGCACCTTCTTACGGGAAAATACTGTTCCGTATTCCAAATTATGATACTTCATTTGCAAGCTAGTTTGACATAAATTCGGTGACAGTGCATTACGAAATTTTTCTAAGAGAAAAACAAAATGGCGGCTACACAATGGTGACCAAGGTTTGAAATTATAGTCCGATTTGATTCAAAATTGGTAAGTGGTGGTTTTCAGGGTCGGAAATTATGAATTGTTTGTCAATGCGAAAAATAAAGATGTTGGCTCCAAGATGGCGGTCGAAATTTGTAGTTATGGTCCCATTCAAATCAAAATTAGTATTTGGGGATTTTCAGGGTAATGAATTATTATAGTTTTGTCGAAGCAAAAAACAAAATGGCCGACGATATTTGTAATTGTGGTTCATTCTGATTCAGAATTGCATATGACATACTCAAAACTTGTAAAACCAGTTTTGAGTATGTCATAAAAGAAAAACTGAATTGATAAAAAAAGCTTTTACACAAATGCGCTAAAACAGTTATATTTTTTCATGTGCGACGTAGGGTATTCTGTGCGTGACAGAATCAAAATTTTACCACGCGAAAATACCTATTTTGTACTGGTGGCAAGTTTTTTTTTCCTTCTCATCGCATTCAAAAGCTTTTTATTCAATTTTATTCAATTCGTTTCAGTTATGCCGAAAATCTGTACAGCTTGCCAAATATAGAAAGAAGTTTGAGAATCTCTGCTCTCTTTCTTCTTCGCTAGTACCGTACAGTAGAGAGAAAGAGCAGAGATTCTCAAACCTCTTCCTATATTTGATAAGCTGTACCCAAAATCCTTTCAATCCAATTTCGAATTAAATCGGATCATAATTACAAATCTTATTCGCCATCCTGGACCTGCAATTTCATTGTTTTTACTCCAACATAAATTCCATAATGCATTTCCATCGCAACAACCAAGCCGCATAAATCAATGATTTCGTTTTGAATCTGTGGGGATGTATACATGGCATTTTTTCCCCAAGTTCTAAATGCTGTACCAAATCGTGTTCGCCAGATTCATTTCTCATATAGAAAAGGTCTTCAAAAATGCCATCATGATTTAAAAGACAAGTCATGAGTGCCACAAAAAATAACTGAAGAAATTATAGAGGCCAATATGTTATCATTTTTCTCACTTTCCCGCTGATGAGCCGTATTTATCATTACATCCACAAGCATTTGCTCCGAATTTTTTTGCATCGTTGACTGCAGATTTTTGATTTTGTAATAAGACATGCTTAACGCAGTATTCATGAATATTTTCAAAATGGCAGAACGATCGAGTTACAAATGAATCCAAATCTCCAGCTACTGATTTCGGTGGAAATAGTACACAATATAAACCCAATCTCCGACCCTCATTTTACTGTATATCAATGACATTGGAAAAAACAAAAATCCAATACATTGCTTCGCTGACGACAGACAGCACACTTGTCTCGTCATTCCATTTAGATTCCAGAACATTGGCTGCGGATGCACATCTTCACAGGCAGCAGGAGGTTGCATATCTCTATGAGGACTTAGAAATGAATTTGAAGGGGGGTAAAAGTAACCAGGTTCAATTCCATGCCATGAAAACCTAGGCATCGGTTTTCTCCAAAAAGATAAACGTCTCCGAATCGTATATAATAATGCCAGGACAGATTATTCCGCTTTCTGCTTCCATTAATTTGTTGGGGGTTGGAATGGACACCAATTTGTCTTGGCACAATCATGTCGCTGGAATTGCAAAGGCTGCTTCTCGTTATGAACTTTGATGCTATTGCTCTGATTTGAAATATCCTTCCCAAATAAACCTCATTTGAAATATTCCTGTTATGAGTCTTAGAAAAAGTAAAGTATTCCATTCGCCTTCAGCTCACGTCGACAAAATTGACTCTAACGAATTATCGACACATTTATCGCTTCTTGAATTGAATTGTATTAACCTATCAAAGGATAGTTACACGTCATCAATTGCTAAATTTGGAATTTCGACACACGTTTGTATAGTAATCTCTCTTCGGAGCACTAAGCGCAACATGAATGTTTTTCACTAGTTGAAAAGGATAATAGTATGCGTTTATTCGCGATAGAAATTGATGACGCATGTGTATTGATTTGTTGCCAAAAGTGTATATATTTTCATTGAATATTTTTGTTATATTCTGGGAGTTATATTGTCTTTTTTGAAAGTTATTGATTATTCTCTAAATTAGTTCGTTCAGTATTCAAAAGTTTATTGAATTAATTTTCTGCAGATTCTTCATGACTGGACTGCTCCCTGTCGGTTTCGAACTGGCAGCCGAGCTGACCTACCCAGAACCCGAAGGCACTTCGGCAGGTCTGCTCAACGCGGCGGCCAATTTGTGTGGCATCATTTTTACCAATTTCTACTCTGCTATTTTCTATCATATCGACGTCGTGTGGGCCAACATATCCATGAGCTTGATCTTGGTTGTAGGGACGGTTCTTCTGGCATGCACCAGCTCAGATTTGAAGAGACAGGCCGCGCAGAGCGAGAAAAAAGCCGTACCGTGAAGGAACTCTTAGGAAATTGATCTACTTATTATTTACTGCTTGAGGTTCAAACTCAGAAGTATTAACTTAGAATCAAGGTGTAATAATACTCGTAGACACATATCGCCACTTTCGAAATCACACAAAGGAACACTATCAGATAGGTATTTCATTTGGACCACATGCTTTTCATGTTGACTACCATGTGTTTTTGTCATTAGTGTCAGTTTTCTTGTTGATAGTTCATGGCGTTATTTCCACTAAATATCAAGGAAACTAAATGAAAAACGACTAAAATGAAAACAGCAAATAAAACTCAACATTGAACAAACAAATATCAATTGCATATGACAAATAGACAGAAAAAATGCATGTGCTTCAAATCCAATTCTTATTCGATATGGTCGAATGATACTATTAAAGTCTATTACGCTACGAACCGCACGTTGAAAGGCAAGACCACGTTAATTCTCAGCTAGCACAAGTTTCGGTTTCTGAGAATTGTCGTTCGTATGGGGCCACATTTGGTTCACGGAAAATCAGACTTTGAACGAACATATCAATGAACAAATTTTATTGGCAAAAGAAGTCAGAACATGAAAATGTTTTACAATACTCATTCCGAGAAGCTGTATGTATTCAAAATATCAAAAAATCAAAATGAATAATCAAAATAGAAAACTTAGACGTTGCAGAAAAATATTGATTGTTGCTCATTATAAATATTACTAAGAATTCGATTATAGGATGGATTTTCGTTTTGTGAGTTCAGACTCTGTATGTGGATTGAAAGAATCATAATAAGCTAATCTGATTCATAATTCTATGAAAACCATAGTTAATTTCGTTACTCAAGATATTAGGAAGCATTCAAGATTTCAAATCTACCAATAGATTGTACAATGCTTTTGACAGTAGTGTCAATTGACGATTTTTTCAACATCATTCGAAATTAACAAATTTTAAAAACGCCGTTGGCAACTTTCAAATATCTCAATTGAAAAAGCACAAATGTAGAATTAAACTGACAGTTTTTAAAAGTGTCAACTGAATTGCAATTATTGCTAACTGGCTGATTGTAAAAATGTCAGCTACTTTTGAATGTGCCATGCGATGGATTTTAAAAATTTTAGTCAACTAGCTTGAAAAGTATCAAAATTGGCGGATTTTGAGAGCGCCATTCTACGAACTTTGAGAATATTAAATATTTCAAATTTGAAGGATTTTTGAGATGCTAATTATCTGATTTCAGAAGTATCAACAGGCAGGTTTGAAAAGTTCTATTTTATGTATTCTAATGATGTTGAATCCACTAACAGATATCAACCGTGCCAATAAATTGAAGTACTGACTGATTTTAAAAGAGAGAATATCAAGAGATGAAGGATTTTGAAAATACTAATTGACTAACCCCAAAAGTGTCAACTGACGGGTTTTAGGAAAAAGTCGACTGCTAAGTTTTGAATGTTGATGATTTTAAAGACGCTTTTTGAAGAAATTTGGACTTATTGATTTGAAAATAATCAAAATATATCAATAACGTTTTTCTCTACTCATATTCACAAGGAACCAAGAGCGATAGTTGATTTAACGGCTGAATTTTATTAGGAATCAGAGATTGCTTTTAGCTGATTCATTTGAAATGTGATCTCAGGATTCTAGGTGTTATCCTACATTGAATTGAAATGGACAAAGTTTATAGACGCAAACTCGTTATTGGAATAGATGAATAGATTATAATAGTGAAATTTTCATGTGATCAGGTAGCTGTGAAATATAAGATGTTAGTGAATTATTTAGCTGCATTGATAGTTTAATGTAAGTTTTGGAATTGGCAGTTAAATTACTGACAGGTTTTCAATAGTTTTTTGTTTAAATTGAAACAGATATATTTTTGGTAGAGATTATTAATTTGGAAAGACAGATTTTGGCTTTCTAATTCTCCACCTTCATACAATTATGTGGGATTCCCCCCAAAAAAAGGAAGAAAGCAAATCATTTCAAAATAAACCCTCCACAAATATGTGTAGATCAAGCGAAAAGTAACTTTCAGATACAAACTAGAATAAGAAGAAGCCCACTCGGAACAACAAATTTCATATGAACATTGAATTACACAGGATTGCTACACAATATAGTATATGAAAGAGGTAAAATTCCACTTACATGGAACACTGTCATCCTCAATAGCGGACATCGATGTTTCGGAATAAGACACTTGCCTTATTACCATTTCAGCATCAATACGGATAACATTACAAGATGAAACACTCATATCATTCATAAAATTACGACTTTGTCACGAATGAGGTAAATCTACTCATGTCATCGATGGCAATACGTAATGATATTCTTTCCTGTATTTGATTCAATTCCAACCACAGGAATCTTGTTTGAATTGAAATGGGTTTATTGAACGATAAAATAATTCCATTGACTGTTGTAGTTATCTGAAACAAAGTTAGTTCTATCAATGTTACAGTCAGAATGTTTCCGATGTTTTCGAAACGTTCCATCTTGTGACAAATCAAAACCTGATAACTTCCATTTCTAGTGGTATTTTTAAAACCTAGCCATATCAGCCCTATTTCAAATTCACCAGAATCAATTTTTCACGAGGTGCTAGATTTGGACCGAACGACAGATGCCAATTTCTATCTTGTTTACCATCTTTTCGTGGATAGAACACTGATTTCTGAAGTTGAATAGATTGTTGAATACTTTCGTTTTCAATTAAAATGATTTTGTTCCTGTAGTAATTCATTCTGTCAGTTCTCATCAAACCAAATACTGTTTTATGGAATCTCTACAATAACTTCTGACAATAAAATCTATATATGTAAATATTCTGCTTGAAATATCGATTGATAGATATTTTTATTATAACAGTATTTTATAAGTATTATTAGACTCATACGAGATTTAAGATGTGACATTTTGATGGATGTGACAATATAGATTTTATGTCCAATACGTGTTTCACTACATAGCACCAGTTCATTGGAAATAAAATCCATATTGAGAAAATTTATAATTAGTACCACGAATAGTGTTATGTATTATTTTTGTGGAATGATTCATTGGAATAAGAAGTAGCTGAACAAATGGAGAAATATTTTCATTCATGACATACTAGGACAATAAAATTAAATTTTGGAAGGTTACAGTTTTTCCAAATTCAGAGAAGAATTGTTTGGTGCTCAAAGAAATAATTAGATGCAGTTTACCTTCCGATTATAAAAAATATCATATCATGGGATTCATGATTCCATATCTACAACTATTGAAAACATACCTCATCGAAACATAGCAAGTTGTTGAATGAGTGATATTCATTGTTTTCGGTTTTTTGTTCAAATAAAGGATGTATTTGTTACAGAAATGAGTTTCCTCCTCCTTCAAACTATTCTATAACTTTCTGGTCTATGGAGAAACTTCAATAGACAACGGTCTAATACAGACACACACACACACGCACGCACGCAGACACTCACGCAGACACGCACGCAGACACGCACGCAGACATGCACGCATATACTTAGATCGCGATCAAACGAACACTAGTTTCAGTTAGGTAAGATTACTATACCAAAAACCAATTACTTGAAGTTTCACAGACGAAAACATTTAAAAAAGTGTATGCCCTTGAGAATATTGCTGAAAAGTATGGTCAAACCATACTTAGACTTTCCCCCTATTTTTAGTGTTTTCAATCCTATCGAGTTGATTTAGGGAAAATCGAAACAAAGCATCAGGCGTGAGAATAATTTTCCAAAATTTGATAAGAGGGTAATAGAGCTAATTAAAGAAGAAGTATCTAATATTACCGAAGAAGACTGGCAGAAAAGAATCAAAAAAGTAATCCTAGTTAAAGAATATTTGGAGATTCGACACTTCCATATTAATGGTGGAAATAAATTCATTATTGATTTAAATGACGACAGTGATAGTGAAACAGAGAATATGAAAGAGGAATTATCAGAAGCTTTCGAAGAAAGTTAGTGAAGTATTTTTGAAGCGATCGATATATGTGTGATATATATGTGAATAAGAAATGTTTTCAACTATCACCCTGTTATTTGAATCTCTACTTTCCCACTCCCCTACATAAACATATTTATTACATATATTATCACATACATTTTTATTATATATTATTAAAGGGGAGCTTTTGAAGGGTAGGTTGCACTATAACGTTTACTTGAACTATAACCACTTTCAAATAAATCAGCCAGTAACACAACATTTTTGAATATAAGGTTATGTTCCTTTCGATGTTTTAATATCGTTTGACACTTTTTCAACATCTCGTGCGTAAATAATATTGAATTCTCACAAAAATCACACTGCAATGATTTTGCCATGATATTTTTTATTTACTCAGGATGGAATGACACTGAGAATACTCGACACAATACTGTATACTAAACACCAAGTCACACAAACAATGTAGGCTAAAATAGACGGTGAGTGAAGGAGAAAAATCGTGCTCATAGATACGCTCAAGCGGACAAATAATGACCTTGGGATCATATACATAGCGAGCCTTTGTGTGTGTCTGGGGGGATGTTAGGCCCCTCCGATTGGTCTGGCTGCTTATAAAAATACTGAATTAGTTCCCTGAGTATTATATATAAAAATCAAGACTGAGGTTGTAAGTAAAGTTACATTATTTTTTTGGAAACTTTAAAGCGTCTGGTAGAAATTACCGCCGCCAAAATGAATCTAGCAGTAATAATTATCGATTTCACCTACCTTTAGCACCTGGTACCTGTAAAGTGGCCGTCGGCCCAAGCTGGCAAGGATGCATATACTCATAGTATGTACTTACACTACGTTATTCTATAGGTTCATTTTATATCTGAGAAAGTAAGTAACGTCTGGGGGCCCTGGAATCTTGGAGTATTAGAGCACTACTCGTAGTGCGTTAAACAATAGTCTTCCTAGAAACTGCACCCTTCATTATAACATTTATATTTATTTCTGAATCTTCATATTATTTTCTGGGGAGAAAAGATTGATGGTTGAAGCTACCCAAATATCAAACTCGATGAGAGTAAGATCAAACTGGTTGCATTGAAGAAATTATCAGCCAAAGCCAATGTCCTTGAGAAGCTTGAAAATTAGCAAAATGTTACTAAATTCACAACTTAGTGTGAATTAAAAAAGAAGAAGCAGTTGTTAGATACATTCCCCGAAGTTTTTATTACCGAAATCAAAAAGAAACACAAATACTTGACAAATTGTATCATAATCAGAGTGGCCTCACTGGAAAGAAAGATCGTTACCCACGAAAAGGTATGTTGAAAAATCAGTTAATTTGTGTGCTCAAGATAACTTTCAAATTCGTTTCCGATGAATTAGAGAAAATATTTCGGTGGCGGGCTCAAATAGTCATTGACAAAAGTTTCAAAGAATTTTAATCTCGAACACTTATAAATTTCCCCGTAGAAATAAATTTCTGGGTACGGTATTGATGACATTATAGCTATTTATGAAATGAGTGTTAAAAGTAAAGTTTTATTTCGTGAATGAAAGTTTGGGAAACGAGGGTAGCGAGTTGAGCAATTAAGCGAACAAAATAAAACTTACTTTTAACACAAATATCATACAAAGTTTTTTGTACAACTGTCCTATTTTCATAATAAAATAGATAAATTTAATATTTCTATGAAAACACATTTTGACGCCGAATCACTTGGTTGCCAACAAACAGAATTGTTTACAGCTCACGCATTTTATTTAAAAAGTTCTTGCTAGTGTTTTATGTCTTGCATAATGAAGAAAAATAGTGAGGAATTGTGTGTTCCTGACGATATTGAAGAGGCTGCAAAGAGAGCTTCAACTGAATTGTTCCAAAAAAAATTGGCTCAGCAGTACGACATTGCATATTCTAATGTTCTTAGCTGGTGTAGACTTAAAAAACGTCGAAGGAAATTTCAGCGAAACCGTCTTCCTAGCCTATCTAGGAGAGAAATAAATAATATGGGACTTTGTGAAACAAATTTTCAATGATAAAGCCGAGTGCGCTTGTTAAAAATGATTTTAATACAAGCGAATATTATAAGGTAATAGCATTCTTAAAGCGAACAAATTGAAGTCATAGGCCCAAAAAGTCGAAAACTCCCACTTTAAAAGAAGTCCAGAGGTTCATAAATGAGGCGCCAGATGAAAAATATTTGATGATAAAGTTGCTACTATTTTTGGAATATATGGAGCCTGCCGGCGTGAAGAGCTGTGCCACTTATTAATGGAAAACATTAAATTGATGAATAAATCATTGACTGTTCAAATTCCAAATACAAAATGTCGTTCTATTTGCATTGTTGGAAAAAACACTGACTATTTTAATAAATACGTCGCATTACACCCTCCTGTTATCAATCATCAACGTTTTTTCTGAAATACGCAAATTATAAATGCAGTGCCAACCCAGTTGGTATAAACACGTTTGGGAAAATGCCCTCTACTATTGATGAGTTTCTGAACCTCCCGAAACCAAAGGAATATACAGGTCACTGTTTCAGAAGATTTTCTGCTTCTTTACTGGCAGAATCAGGAGCAAATATAACGGATATTAAGAAGCACGGAGGATGGAAGTCTACAACAGTAGCTGAGAGTTATGTAACTCTCAATCTATTTCTCATAAAAAGGCTATTGTTGAAAGAATAGTCCCAACAGCTAGCTCCTGTGTAACAGTATCGTCCTCTTCACTTCCAGAATTAAATGTTAGTGTCCATGAAATTGTCAACTCAGTTAGTTCCAAAATATTACACGACTCTTCAACATCGCAAGGTTTCAATATCAGTAGTTGTTCTAATTGTACTTTCCATATTGATGTTCATAAATAATGATAATAATGTAATTAATGTATACAATCAATGTTATGTAAGATTTTATTTGTAATACATTTGTAACATGATTAAATTGTATCTGAATCTATTGTTCATAATAAAACTTCCTTGAAAATTGAATAATTATGTTTTGTTTAATGCTATTTGGTCGAAAAAAATCGTGTTAAAATATTTTCAATACGCTACTTTGTAAACATTATTTTTAATACTTTTGACAACCATTAAAAATGTTCATTTCAATGACAGTTGTACAAAAAAGAATTTATAATATTATTATATGTAGTGCCGATAAGCACTACATAGGAACATTTTTTCAATTCATTCGAATATCTGAGTTGTGGACTGTATTATAATGGAGATGTAAGTGATGTTTTACGCGCAAGGAATCATGCATTGGCATTTTTTATATATTTTTCCAATTCCGATCTTAGTTTTTTTATTTATTGAGAGAATCTAGAAAGTTGTACCTATTGTTTCACTCACCACGTTGTTATCGTCAGGAGATGATGCGAATTTGGTTAGCAAGACGCGCGACAAGAGACAGCATTTTTCTTCTGGTGAGAGATAAGTGTTTTCAATAGATTCATTTCACGCAAGATGTTTCAAATTCCATGTTATGTTTTTCAATTTTCTTCAATTTTTTTAATATTATTAGAAAACCATGGTGGATCTCATTTTGGGTGCACTGATTTTTACAATTTTACAACGGGAAAATGATTATGAAAGTCATCAAAATCAGCTATTTAGTAATTATTCAGTGTTCTATTATTTTCTTTCAAACTACGTTATATTTTATGTGACAAACAACCATTCTCATCACGCTTTTCAACATATAAACTAGAGCTCACCACGGCATGGTCCACAATTTGAACAAAGAACTGAATTTGATAAAACAGACAGCAGTAAATAATAACTTCGATCCGGACATGATTCATCAGATCATCGAAAATACTTCTCAAACAAGCTGTTGAACAAGTATATCCTCACATCGAAGATAACACTGACACTTTCAAAACACTGACATGAACAGGAGAAGCATCAGAAAAGATGAGCGTTATTGTAACATCTTACACAATTTTGAAATCAACTACCTAGAAAATTTGCCGCTGGCTGATCATAGGAATGTATTCTACCAACACGATGGAATGCCTCCAAATAATGGCCATTCAGTCAATAATCAGCTGCAAAATACGTTTTATGATCAATGGATAGCCAACAACGGACCACACCTTTGGCTACCCCGCTCCCCAGATCTGACAGTATTAGATTTTTTCATCAGGAACTGTCAAAAATAATGTTTATACTACCGTAGTAACCACCAAGGAAGATTGTATGCGGGAGGATCAGAACTTCATTTGAAGAACTTAATTCTCAGTCAGTAAGTGAAGCCACCCATGAAGAATTCCTAAGTAGGTGCGAGATGTATCTAGAAGTTCAAGGGCATCAATTTGAATATTCAATAAAATATTTTTTTAACTCTTCATTCTCTTTGAATATTTTCTTTGATAACTAGTTAATTTTTTTTGGTCATTTTTCTGCACATTGCCTCTTATGGATCCGAAATGAAATTGTATAATATTCCTAGTAGTATTTCGTGATGGTGTCTTTTTTTCCAGAAATTGGGTAGCAAATGTATCACATATCTTTAAAATAACATTATCACATTCTCCGAAAATAATACATAAATTCAAATAATCTTCGTTTGTCTAATTTGAACTTTCCGGCATGATTCATTATTTTGCAAATGACAAGTAATTAGTAATATTATTATATCAATTGATTGTGATATTTCATAAAGTACTGATCGAGATAGGTACCTATCTTCATACAAAGTTACCTTTATTTTCAATGCTCAATACGATTAGATCATAAAAATGGGGGGTTTCTATTTGAAAAAAATTACTTTAGACGGTTTATTAAATTTCATTTATATTCTTCTTTTTTGACCACCCTGCATTGATAGTTATCGAAATTCCACAAAGAATCTATCAAATTTGATTTTACTCTACAAGGAACCCGACCAAAAAGTATTTAGATTCTGATGTAAAATCCAAAAATGACAGCATCAGCAGAAAAACTGAAACGATTAGAATGAAATACATTAGTACTCCTACTAATCCTTTTCCTACTGATATTATGAATGATGAAAGTTTGTGAGAATGTATGAATGTAATGTATGTATTTACGTTTTCTACCTTTTTACGCCTGAACAGCTCAACGGATTCGAATGTGAGTTGTTGTATAGATAGATCATGACCTGGAATAACACATAGGGTAGGTTCCCACGGTAACGCGGGTAAAAAAGCAACGAACAGCTATTATGGGTTAAAGGGCACGACAGGAGTAAAGGTAATCGCATTGCCAATTCTTCAGCCAGGGAAGCGGCTGGACTAAGAATTTTAGGACCCAGTGACACCTACGTCCTGATGACTTTGACAATTGCGGAACTAGCTAATCATCACACCCATGCTCAATTCCTAAAGAGATGGGATGGAATCAAAAGATGCAGTCTTGCCAGGATCACCCTGGGCTACCCTGGGAAACTGACACCGAAGAAATATCTGGCGATGACCAAGAAAAACTCACATTTAACCGTAGGATTTCTGACTGGCTACTGTCAACTAAGGAAATAATACCTCCATACTACGGGGCTAGTGGATACACCTCTATGCAGGATGTGTGAACAGTAAGATGAAACTGTCAGACAGGTCGTATGCCAGTGTCCGGAGTTATCGTCAATAAGAGAGTGTGTATTCCGCGAGTCTTGGCCTACACCTGCCGATATAAAGGAGATTTCTCCTAGAGACCTGTCCACCTTCCTGGAAAAGTCCTCGGGAGGATGTACAATGGGTCACATGTGGCCTAAGTGCTGTGGGCCTACACCACCCTCCCTACAATACAGATACAGATATGTTACCTTCGAAAAAATTTCGCAAAACTAACACAACCGTCAATGATGCGACGTCTGCCCTCACGCGTCTGCCCGCGATCGGGTCGCGTTCTCGGCGATGGCGCTTCATTGCTTAGACCACCGTCGTCTTATAGTAGACGCGACGCGTAATGGCTTTCTGCGTTGTGTCAAGTTGATCTTATCGTGATAACTTTCAAACGATTCATCCAAATTGCTTAGTGTGAAAGTATAAATGTATATATTTAATACTTAAAACGACAATTGTATCCATTTTTATAAGAATTTAACAGATAAGTATTCCAAAATGTGCATTGCAAAAAAGTATCCAATTCAATTGTTATATTTATAGCTCAGTATTTTGCATATAGTGGCTACCACATGAGAGGTAGATATATGCCATCACGGACTTTTATTTAGAACTTTTTAAGATAAACAATCTTACGGTACATTATCTTCATGTAACTTCAACGGTATAATAATAATAATATTCTTGTTGAAAAGTATAAAGAAAAAAGACATATTTTCTCATATACAATAACAAGAAAAAAGTCATCAAAGATACAGAGTTACCAAATTAACAAAAAGGATTCATGAGAAGGGATAAAATCATTGATAAAAGTCATCTAAAGAGTAGCAATTTTTGTCAATTGAAAAAGTTTCCAATCTAGATTTGAAAATATTGATATTAGTGGCTGTTTTTATATTTTTGTTTGATTTGTTAAAAATTTTTGGTCCGAGATAGAGATGGCTTTTTTGGTAGAGGGCTGTTGGATGCGGTCTAGGTACTAGTAAATTTCCAGTGCGAGTTGGATAACAGTGTTCGATAAAAATTTTGATTTGTTATTATAAACAAAAATACACATTCCATAAATATATATTCCAACAACCGTAAGAAGTTTTAAGTTTTCAAAAGAGCTTCTACATGACTCTCTCCATCCAAGCTTAGCAATTATCCGAACTGCCGACTTCTGCAGTATAAAAATCCTTTTCACGGACGTTCTCGAACCCCAATTCAAAATCCTATATCGTAGATGGCGGTAATATAGATTTAGCAAGATTTCAAAATTACAACGGTTAGACATGAATCTTAACGCATAACAATTTTTACGGAGTTTTTCCAGTGTATCTATATGTTGTCTCCAGTTGAGTCTGTAGTCAACTGTAATGTCTAATAATTCAGTTTCTTTACCGGATTCCACATAAAAGTCATCATCCTCATATAAACTAAAAATCTCGGACTCATTTGTATTCAAAGTGAACTTCATAGGTTAATGATGTGATGCAGCGGATACGATAACTCATGAGCACATTTTTTTTAAAGGTTGTTTGAAATCTCATTATAACTACTCTCACCCAATATTTTAAGTGTTTTTATCAAATTAATTATGTCATATTCACTAATGGAATGCATAAAAAAAGAGTTATGCCAAAGGGGAACATTATTTTCCATGAATTCAATACCTATTTCATTATGACACAATATTGGGGAAAAAAGGCATTGAAGTTATTAGCCCTCACGTATTTCAATATTATTATTGTTGATCATTTTTTTTGAGATGGTTTATCATCTTCCACATTGCTTGGGATTTATTATTGGATTTTGCTATTCTATGATACACATTGCGTTTGTGAATTTTCTTCAGTTCTTCCCTGTATATTTGTGTAAGATGCTTGCTTACAGTTTTATAACGATCGTCTTTCTTGGAACACTCTGAGAAAAGTGAAACTAAGTCTTTGAGATCCTGCGTGATGACATTTGAATAATTTCTCTTTCTTTGTTCGTGAAAACGAGTTAACGAAAATGCCAATTCAATGTGATAATGAATTATGTTATGGAATATATCATACGCAAGGCTCGGGCAGGTGATGCCATCAAGGTCTTTCCAGGACTCTCCACCTGGTAGACGTTTGAACACTCTGAGAACACTCTTACAAAATTACATGACTTTTCATCTGTTTTGAAGTTTTGTTCAATGGGGAATCTAAATACCTGTGCCAGGTGATCTGAGATGTGTAAGTCTTTCACCGAGACTTCATAAGAATTTTCATTTTTTATAATTTATAT
>WOGR01004700.1:0-14467 GCA_015342045.1 Leptinotarsa lineolata | reverse complement strand
CCTCTTTCAAGGAAAATGGGAATTAACATTTCTTACAACCACTTCTAGTAATATTCGTATTTAATTTCACTGTGATAGCCACTGGAATCAGTAATCGATTCAAATTTTGAGTATCCGTTTTGCACAAATCTACTTTCTCCTCATACATTCACTACAATCGCTTTTCGTTCTTTTGAAATTGGTACAAGCAATCTTTCGTTTGAATTTTTTTCCAACTTTTAGATTATGTTTGGGATGATTTCATCACATATAAATTATTTGTCGTCCTTCTATATACATTTTGTCATATATTTCAAAAATATTCTCATTCAAATCCAATTTTTCCTAATACTTTCCTCATTGACTCGTTACATTTTTATCACCATTTTCGTTCACAATTTATTCATGTATTCGCCGTAAATTGGTGATTTTTTTCTCGGTTATATGAACATTGATAACATATCGATGAAGAAGCTCTTTGTCAAAGTCGTCAAGAATTTTTTGGAGCTTTCCTGTTTCTTTTCTTATATGAAGTAGAAAAGGAGGACGACAAAAGAAATCTTCGATTTCTTTCATTTCACTATGTATTCTTTCAGTAGTACATATACCAACACATACAAATGTAAGGATGTACATATGAACAGCCAATATCACGTAATCATGAGGTCAATGACCAGTTAAATAAGACAAGTGTTGAAATTCCTCGACGGCGTAGCAATTTCTGTCAATAAAATAAGTTTTCAATGGGTTATTGTTGAAAATGAAGTTGAAGCTACAAATATACAAATACATATCTGAATATAAACATCAAATTTATTGGTTCATTCTCTCAGTTATCTCAAAGGTGCTACTTCGTTTCCTCCTTTTCTTAAAGAAGAACGTATACCTACCTCTTCACTCACAAGCGATACAAGCCCGTTGCTTTTGTACTAAGCTCATGAACTTTTTATCAGTCTGGAAAAGGTCCATCATTCGCTTTTTGTTTCTTGAAGTGAATAACAATTGGAATCACTTCACTTGTTTATCCTACTCAAAAAATTGTATTCTTCTTCAGAAGTGAATTCCATCTTCATTACAGATATTTTTCTCATACACTGTACTCTCTATATAGCTATACACTAAGAAATTATTTCCAAAGAGCGCTCATACGTCTTCTAACGCGCATCTATTGAGCAGGCGCAAGTCGAAATTCAGACAAGCTGTGTCATTTATAACGATGTTCATCAAAATAAATTTGAAAGTTGTCAAAATGGAGGAGTCAAACTAGCAGGGTCGAAATGGCAGAGTCGAAATGTCTTCTACCTTTTTTCTCATAAGTGTGTTCAAAACCTCATATACATATACCATTTGCCAGATTTTTAGTAACTCAGAGCGTCGAAAGTTACTATACAAAGATTTTTCGCTTCGGTGCAAACCAAGTTCTCACAATTATAAAACGTTTCCAGAAATAAAAATGAATTTATACAGTGAGTTCCAAAAAGTTTGCACCAGAAAATTTTATTCCTGATGAAAATTGGTGCACTGCGGGAAACTTGGATTTGAGTTGTCAAAATTCTGAATTTCCAAACGGTGTACAGCTGATAAAAAAATTGAAATTCTTATCAGAAGTAAACTACCCTTATTTTCGAAATTATTGAAAAAGTTTATTTAGAAAAGTTGTTCAAATTTGAAAACCATATTCAGTTTTGATATCACACTCACTTACGTAACAAAACAAAATAATCAATTTTTTATGGTTCTAGCCTCATAAAGAGTATAAGTATCTCGATTATACCTCAGGCACCTCCCTCATATTACTATAATAATATTTCAATGCGAAATTTAGTTCAATTCATTATTCGAACGAGTATATCGATGTTTGTTGAAAATGGTTTAAATTTTTACTAGTTTTTTGGTACAAAATTAATATTTCACCCTGTATGTATATTCATAATACCTATCAGTATGATTTAATGACAACAAATAATTTCAATTGGTCATTAAATAATACCGATAGCTGTTATGGACATACATATCAAATTTTGAAACATCAATTTTGCACCAAAAAGCATGTAAAAATTCAAACCATTTTCAAAAAACATCGATTTAATAGTTCGAATAATGAATTGGACTAAATTTTGTGTTGAAATATTATTATAGTAATATTAGGAAGGCGCCTAAGGTGTATATGAGATACTAGTACTCCCCATGAGGCTAAAACCATAAAAAATTATTGTTTTTGTTTTGTTACGTAGGTGGATGTGATTTCAAATCTGAATATTGTTTCCGGATTTCAACAAATTTTCTATATAAATTTTTCGGATAATGTCGAAAATAGTGATCAAAATTTCTATTTTTCGTTCTCCCCTTTACACTGTTCGGAAAATTAGAATTTTTACAACTCAAATCCAAGTTTCTCGCAATGCATTAATTTTTATCAGGAATACAATTTTCTGACAAATGGGTAATAAAAATGTTTCCCATATGGTGCAAACTTTTTGAAACTCACCTTATATTCCATGCAGTTTTTTCATCTATGATGATATCATAGATGAGTCATTTATAACCAAAAAAGGTAGGTGGGATGTACAAATGAATATATGATTTGAATAATACATACTAATTCTGTATAAAAGAAGAGATGAAATTTCACGATTAAGTGACCAACAGTGTATATTTCAGATTCAGTTCAAAAGATTTTTTCTACAAAGAACATTGCCATGAATGAAGGGCATAACGGAAAAAATGCGTTTCAAGTTATTTGTTTTTCTTCATTGTTCCTTGAAAAACCTTTTTATCAAATAACTAAACTAACAAAAACTAGTTGCGTTCCTTGAGTCGTTTTCTCACAATTTTAAAATTTATGTGTCAAAGCTATTTCCAAGTTTGTTGGTCGTAGCCAACAGGTTTTAATGCCTGGCGTTTCTTATTCATCTGAAACTGCGATAGATATTATCAAAAACGATTAGAAAACAGATGAAATGCTCCAGTTGGCCTGACATCGCCTACTACCCAGTTTTTACACAGTTACCTCGTTTGAATGTTTACACTTTAATATAAGGTTTGTTTTGGTTCACAGTTCCGTACAGTTCGATCATGCGCAGTTATTAAAATGTGTTTTAGTTCAATTAGAATCGTTCTAGTATCGTTCTCAAAGTGTTTTGGTTTTTTCCGAACCGATTCGGAACTATTCCAGAACGGTAGTTATTAGTTCGTACATTTGAGTAGGGACCGGCTAGAACTTCGAATTCGCTCTTGCGCACTAATAAAATTTTTCATTTGCGTTGTTGATTTTGGTAGAAACGTTTTCCTAACCTCATTTTTATCCGTATTTGTGTTTTATTCATTATTTTATCTACAATTTCAATATTTGTATTAATTACGTCCAATATATTGCTTAATGGAGGTAAATAAAAAAAATATCATCATTATTCTTACACCATAACAGATAAACGTGAAATGTATGTAGCAATAATAATAATCATGTAGAATAAACTTCCTGAGAACGTTTTTCCCAATGGATTCAATCTCGCAGCGATTCAAATCCAATGTGAATCACTACTTTCGCACAAGCACCGCTTTTAGAGCGCCTTAAGGTTTATCCTGTAGTGCTTGTGTTTTGTCTTCAAACACATCAGTATAAGATTACAAAGAGTGGACAATATAATTTCAACTTAATTTTGGATAACATGAGATAACGTCTTAGTTAATTCCTGTTACTCTCATTTTTCCAGAAACCTAACCTCCAATATTTGTTTATACACTTGTCAGAATATTTTTTTTATGTTTTGGTTTATTAGTTGTTGGGACCGTATCACACGAATTAATTTAATGTTTTGTTTACTTTCTCCGTTACGCATAGACACAATGACATGTTAACCTAAGCGTTACGTCAGAGGCAACGCCATGACACCTGTGTTAAACTTAAGTTTATTACCGAAATAAAGGTTTTTTCGTAAGTAGTATATGTGTACCCACATTACGGGAAGAGTATTTCAAAATCTTTCGTCACGCCTATTCTTAGATGCAATCGACTTACCCCGATAAAGAATATGCTCGATTCTCTCAAGTGATAGTCGTGAGATCTGTATACTCATCAAAAATAAGTTTCACAAAGAGCGGTTTGAGAGAGAAACGGGGGACTATGCACCCATGATTTCTTCCTGGCTCTTGAAAAAAAAGCAGAGAGTTCGGTGGAGTTCGTGGGGTGAGGCAGCGGTTTTTAAAGGGTTCTCTCGACGGTCGGTCAAGAGCGGTATTTTGTTTTGGGAAAAAGTTTTCCTGAGTTAAATATTTACAAAGTCATTTTAACTATTTGAAAAAACAACGTCATAGTTATTTAGTGGTCAGAAATCAGCGGCCAAGCTAGAGTATTTAGTCACTCTCGTATATTATAGTAATTTATGGCCAAGGTACTTAATTTGAGTTTTATTCGAGTTTGGTTATTGTTAATTTCGTTCTTAGTTTTCTTTTTGTATATTTTGTTTTATCATTTTTTAAAATACTTCATTATTGAATATAGTATCTTTTGAAGGTTTTAAGTCGACTTTTATTTCAAAATCTACCATAGTAACTTCTTGGAAGGAAGTGTCTGTGAATTCTTAAGATCTTTTTCACTGCAACTAAAGACCTTCTCTTCGTGCAGGAGGCCCAATTCAAGGCTTTTTTTGGATTTGCCTTAATAATCCAAATTTGATGTGGATAAATCCGCATCTGGTGACAGCAGCTACCAAAATTTAATTAGACAAAAACAGTCACGGCATTAGCGAGATGATAACCAAGTATTGATAGACAGGTAAATGATATATAATTTTTTTCGCTGGCGACTCAGCTATAAACCCGTAGATGTACAGATGCAGAACACCTTACTTCTTGCCTCTCGTGTAGACCTACGATTTTGTAGGTACATATGGTAGATACCGACTGCAGGAAAAGTATATGACTAGCTGAAATTATACTTGTTTGGTCGGGATACTCAGACGATTCATTTCGTTCTGAAGTGACTATGCCCAGTACGGTACTGATGATGGGGCAATCACCCCGAAACGGGTATATCGGTTGGTCGTACCGACCAAATGAAAATAATGTCTGCTTCTCATAGTGGGAATTGACTTGCGACAAATCTTCAAAATCGAAGACGTCGCATAGGTGCCTGATGGTTTTACTTCAGCTCTCTGCGCGGCATTAGCTGGGTTAGTCGTTGTTTTCCGTCGGTATCTTCCACATCGGTATCTACAAAATCGTAGGTCTACATGAGAGGCAAGGAGTAAGGTGTTCTGCAGCATTTCATATATAAAATTTTGAAAGCACTTTGAATCCAGAGGGGGGTATATTTCGAAAACAACCCTCAATAAAAAATCTTCATTTTTGACTATGAAAGTGTATCATCGTAGCATGCTTTGAAATTTTGGAAAAAATATTTCAAATTTTGTATCGTAGCATGCCTTTCATTACAACATATTATTAACAATTATTAATATCACTGTATAAATGAAAATTAGATCATCATCATACCAGCAAAAAAATATAGAATGGTACAAAGTATACGTCATAAGCGAGACGAATTAAATGCGTGTTTGCCAAGTTGTGGAATGACGTCAATATTCTCCGACGTTATCGTAAATAATTTCCTGTAAAATTGAACATCAAATAAAAGGGAATAATAACTGTATGCTCATGTATATAAACAATTCGAAACTAATTCCGAAGTGTATCTGAAAAGGCAAATAATTTTAAATTTAAGAGAAAACCAAATTTATATCCCTGAAAAATTATTTTTTCATAATTTGTAATACGTTTCAACTTTACTTTGAAAAATATTTTACAATATACGAAAAAAATCATACTTAGGATAATCATTTCCTATATCCACTACTAGTATGTTTTTCCTTTGTTTCTTTCATAAAAAACACCAACGGAACAGCACTGAATAAAAAAGTTTTTGGTGTTCAGCTGAGTAGTTTTTCACAATTGTCCCAACGACAAGAAAATATTCCAAGAAACTTCGAAGAATTCGTGGCGCCGCTGTCTAAGAACCGGTAGTATGGCCGCGAGCCGCCGAGGCAATAAATGACCTCCTCCCGTCCTCCATGCATATATATACATCAATTCGGCCCTTGTCCACGCCGCCTGCGGCCTTTGAGGCGACCCTGGGAGACACTTTGCCTAATAAAAATACCGATATGAGACTGGACATAGGTTACACGTATAAAGAAGGTATATATGTGTATGCAGCTAGAGAGGGTCCATCATACCCATTTCCTTCGATATCATAACACGTGCAGATCGTATTTCCTTTTCTCACCAGGAGGGGACACAGAAAGATTTAACGAAAAAGGTCTTTTATTGGAAAACTCTTCTGTTCAGTTATTCAACCCCAAGTAGTTAATATAGAGATTTTGTGGTCCAGTCGTATTGAATATGTTATATTTCTATCATTGAATTGCATCGCATGAGATTTCAATATCGTTTGTTTATTTTGTCACATGAGATAAAATTTGTGATGTAGATATCGTTTCAAGAAATTCAGCACGTTTCTAATTAGAAGTTGTTCATATTGTTAGACATCATCAAGGCTCCTTATATATAAATCAAATCATAAACTTTTCTTTGATTCGTCCTTCAAACTATTCAAATTACTGCTGATCAGAAGAACTTTCATCTGAAACTCTTGTTCCAAGATATCAAAAACTTTTTAGATTCAGTCTCAGCCGGACATTTCATGTCTTTGCTAATATATTCTTGAGACGGTCATGAAATGTTTTCTCCATTATAATTACGTCCATACAAATAAAACAATTTTTTCCTGCGACACCTCTATAAACTGTTCTTTCAAAAGTAGTTGGTGCATTACACAATCCAAATGATATAACTGAGACAATTCATTTCAGGCAGAAAAGGTTGTATTTTGTTTATCATCAGGGTCAACATCGAAGTGCCGGTAACCCTTCTTGATCTGGCATCAGTTGTCATCGATAGTGAGTAAATATCAATTTTTCATTTATTCTATATTTCATATATTCTAAACAGATTGGTCTCTCCTTCTACATCACTAGTACACTCAGCATGTTGTTTTGTTTGGCGAAAGGAGCCCTTTTGAAGCTCCTAATTTTTATATCACCAGTGTTTATTAAATTTTGTGTTCAGTTCTGGACGTTTATTCACAGTTGGTTTACATGAGTTTTTAATCAAATCGGTTGGGGGGGGCTGCTACAGGCTCATGCCTTTTCAGGGTTAGGATTAATTTATAAGCTATTATTCTTACCTATGTTATCTATCTTAATCTAGTTTTATGTATCTTAATTTAAGTTTTCAGTAAGTTTTAACTCACTGCCTTGGTCGGTTTTTGCGGGTTCAGTTTAGGTTAGGCCAGGAGTGGTAAGGGTGAGGCTTTAGTGTATTTCAGGCTGTGTGCTGTCTACTATCTGATTACCAGTGAGTACTCCTCGAGGGTGTCCTGGATCTGCTCCGTCAGGTCTTCCATTGCTCCCAGGAGTCTGGTTGAAGGAAACGAAAGCTACTTCTCGAAATCCTTCTGGGGCCTCCACGAGGCGTCCAGGAAGTGGTCAGTGTATTGATGGCTGCGGTAATGTTGCTGCTCATTGTTCTTGTGGGATATCGGCCTTGGAGTTCCTGAAATCTAAGGTTGATTAGGGTAATTTTCATTATGTTATACAAATCATGGGAGGGGTATCAGAATTGGAGGTTATGGATGTTGCGTAGGATTCTTCTCTCGGTTATTAGGATGCAGTGGAGTCGTCTTAGGGAGAGAGAGGGGAGTAGATCGTGGCTTTATAATCCAGGATCGGACTTATGAACATTTTCTATGTGTGTAATAGAGTCTTACTGTCGCATCTCCCGAGCTTGCCTATCAACGCTTTTAGAAGATTTGCTCTTTTCTGGACTCTGGATTCTGTCCAGAGTTTCTCTTAGGTCGGTTAACCCAAATGAAGGTCCTCGTGAAAGTAACCTCCAAGTAGGTTACCGAGTCTCGGAGTGAGAGGTTCTCTGCCAAAATTCTGAGGTTCAAGTTGTCAGTATTTTGTTCGGGGCGAGTTGTGGTGCCTCATGAGTATTATTTGGGTTTTGGTTGGGTTCATTTTGATGCGCCACTTATTGCACCAGTTCTCAAAGTGGTTTATCATTATTTGGGATTGGATATTTAGAATTTGGGTTTTAGGGGCGGAAGAGTATAGGATTGTGTCATCTACTCAGTGGAGGATTTTTTGGGTGGGAGGAGCGTCGTGTACGTAGATTAGGAATAGGAAAGGGGCTAGGGCAGAGACCTGGGGAACTCCGAATGTGGGTATAAGGGGAGAGGATAGTGCATCATCGACTTTAAAGCGGATTTGTCGTTTGGCCAAGTACAAGGCAACTAGTCTGATGAAGTGGGGTGGAAGGTGAATTTGGATAACTTTTCAGATCAGGCCCATGTGCCAGACCTCGTCAAAGGCTTTTTGGATGTCTGGGAGGATTTCGACTGTTCCGAAGAAGGAGTAGATGTTTTGGGAGATATGGGTGAGAAGTCTGTTAGTTATAAGTCTCTCTAGTAGTTTGCTGAGACAACTAAGTAAGCTGATGGGTCTATAGGATTCAGGTTTGGTGGAGTCATTTTGTGGTTTGGGTATCAAGTCCATTCTGTGTCAGATTGATCGCCCTATGTAGATATTTCATCAAATAATTTGATTGATTTCAAATTGTGTCAAAATGTATGCCAAATGTTCCGATTGGGTAATTAGTTGAATGATTCAATACAACTTTTCTCATTCAAGGATTCCCAGACTTTTAACTTGATAATTTATTCAACTGTGATAAATTCAAGCTATTGCAAAACTATTTCATTATTCTTAATAGGGTGTTTCTTAATATCATGTTGAAATTTAAGAGGGTTACTTGTGAAATATTTGATCAGAGGCTCTAGGTGTAAATTTCATACAAAAATCAGTAAAATGATTGATCAGAGCCATTGGGTGTCAGTTTGAAAGTTAACCAGTATAATATATCTGAATTAGAAAAATATTCTAATTTTAATCAAGATTTAGCTGGGACCTGCCATTTATCATTGATTGAACTGCATGCACTGTGCATTTTATTTTTTTTCACCACAATTTTTGAATCTTACTGGAGTTTTATCCCAACATCAAAACGTTATTTCCAATACCTCGACACGTGTTTCGATCACCAAATGATCATCTTCAAGATGAGTTAAATCTTCCTCTTGTTCCTGTGTTTGTTCCAGTTGTTTTCTGTTCGTAAGTTCCTGTTCATATATTAATATTTCTAAAGTA
Source organism: Leptinotarsa lineolata (assembly GCA_015342045.1). NCBI lineage: Eukaryota > Metazoa > Arthropoda > Insecta > Coleoptera > Chrysomelidae > Leptinotarsa > Leptinotarsa lineolata. The sequence goes on along the minus strand of WOGR01004700.1, from coordinate 5,222 downwards.
CATATTTCAACTGATATCAGCTCATTTTGATGAACAAAGTTCAACATGGCACGTCTGTCACTTTAAGAAAACATTGAAATTTTTTTAAATGTTGGTGAAGGCGTGAGGTCTTATCATGAAGCGGCCGCTGAATTCAATAAAAGACACTCGCTAGAGGTAGCTGTACACCCTAAAACTGTCTATAAAATATATAATCTTTTCGTGAGCACCGACCCAGTAATGAAGGATAGAAAAATTGTAAAACAACATATTGATGATACCATATTGGTGGCTCATCAAGCTGATCCTAGAATTAGTTTGAGAAATCTTATCGCTTCAACTCAATATGAGCCGCAGTAAAATATGGAGGTGTTTAAGGAGGCATAAAATACATGCGTTCAAACCCAAATTTCTTCATACTTTGCACGAAAGAGACGAAATCCGCCGTATGGAGTATTTTTTATTGATGCAGGAAAATTATCTCAATAACAGGAATTTTTATTTCAAAAAATTAATGCGTGGTGTGGTATTCTGAACAAAAATATTATCAGGCCATTTTTTATCGATCAAAATCTAAACGGACAACTATTCGATGATTTTCTCGAAAATGCATTTTACGATGTGTTGGGAGAACTACCTTCAGATGTGAGACACAACACGATTTTTCAGTTACATGGTTCACCAGTTCACAACAGTGGCATAACAAGGGTTTGGTTGAATAGGAACCTACCTATGAAATGGATAGGACTCAATAGCCCTCTCGTAGTATGGCCCCCTCGATTCCCAGATCCAACTCCACTGGATTTTTACTTATGGGAAACGTTGAAAAATTGAGTTTATAAGGATAGGCCAACAAATAGGAAAGATCTTCGTGCAAGAATTATACGAGCGTGTAGAGAAATCACACCACAAAAATCACTTGGTTTTTTGAAAATAATGGGAAGATGAGAATCTGAATCAACATTGACCATCCTTAAACCTCACTGATATCATGTTTCCATTCCACTTAAAAAATCAACATTTCCTCTCTCATTGACTTTGCGAGAAAGGATAACTTTCCTGATACTAAAATAAAAAATAAATTATTTGTGTGAAAACAAATGTCAAGTTTCTCTCAAACAATTGATTTTTACTGTAAACATTCTGATTTTCTAGGATGAAGTCGTGTTTTGATGTCAAAACTAAAAAAAAATCTACTTGAATAATTACGGAAAATACGGGTGTGTTACCATGAGACGTGAGACAAATTCGAATTTTTCAGGACTGAAATTTTTCAATGGAAAAAGTGTATTTGTAGTGAGTTGGTAGTCCTGATCACGAATCTGAAGGAATTTTTAGCCTATTTGCCCCCTAGTATGTTTTACCGTGAAAATGGTTTGTTCCATCGCGAGTGACGTGCAGTTTATATCACTTTGGCCAACCCTATTCAGGTGGTATGTGTATTTTGAGGGTGATGACGATTGTAGATACTAACAATCGAAACGTCGTGAGGTAACGTGGTTTAAAATCACTCAACTTTCAATCATATTAATTTATTTTTTTTTATTTATTCATTTTTTCACTCGTATTTTATTTCACTGTGAATTCTTTTCAAGTTTTTTGCTTAATATATTTGCCATTTTTAGCTATTCTTTTAAATTTCAATTGTATTGTTTATTTCAGGGATTTCGAATTCCGAACTGCTGAAATTCACCACGAAACATTGTCATTCACCTTCAAGACACTGTATATGGTTAAGATTTCATCACATCACTTTGTTTTGCTCTCCACAATTTTTTTTCTCTATATTGTATATATTTTAGGTATAGTTTTTGCTATACGTATTTTCCTTTCTTCATAATTCTCATTTCTTACACCACACCCAAGTAACATATGTTGCTTCCGTGGATTGTACGGTTTTTATTTGCAACGTATTCTTTCTTACTTTAGTCTTGTATGTGAGCAAATAATAAAAACAATCATCTAATAAAGTACATTCTTCTATTAACCCGTCAAGCAGTTCTTCCCGTATCCCAATCGACTCTAAGTAGCCTAGCTAGTTCTAGTTACCCTCTGATAATCTTTCAATGAGATACGGGTATAGGAAATTTATACGTATTCCATTTATGTTATTGATAGAAAGGAATCCATTTAGAAAGTATAGGAAAAAGTTCAGGAAGGGCGATAGAAATGGATTCATAACGGTGAATGAGTCATTGCATAATGGCAAGCCTCATGTATTTCGTACTGAATGCTGTTCCTGCCCATTTGCTTATGAATAAAAGTAAAAGGAATCTAATTTAGGATTATACTATCACAATTGAAATGTTTGTGGATGAGTGAATAATGGAAGTGAATCGTTGTAATGTTGAGAGAGTTTAAATTAGTCGTCCTCTTGGGAATAGGGGGAACTCAAAATAATCGTAAGGTGAGTAATTTCAGTAAGTTGTTCCATAATTAAATTATCACTAACAAAAGTTAGTTATTCATATTCCTCATGTAGAAATTTAAAATTCTCCTATTTAATTGAACTGAACTAACTAAAATAAATCAACAAAAAGTACCTATATAGAAACAAAAACACCGAAACTATCAGAATGAATAGTCTTAGGATACTACTGACATTGGCGGGTTCATTTAGAAATATTGTGGAACATGAGAAAGAAAAAACTATGGAAGACTTATACAGCTTTTTGAAACAAGTAAATGAAAAACTTTCCAAAAAAAAATAGATAACGCTAGCGACGAATTTATATTATTTGCTGGAAAAATCCAAGAAGAATTGAAAGTCCTTGTTAATTGAGTGAAAGAGCTGGAAATTTTCTACTTAAAATTAAATTTGAAACTTCTGGAAAAGTGTTGATAAGTTCAAACTCAGTTTTCTATGGAACTGCAGAAAATACAGAAGAGTCATAAATGATATCACTGCCACCAATATTTTGAAGGGATTAATTCAAAATTATGACATATCTGACGCATTTAGACTCAAAAACTAAATGATAAAACAAGACTGCTAATAATTACATTACAACTCGAAGATGAAAAACACTGAGATATATATTTCAGGAGATCTTACACCAGAAGAACTAGGAAATAGAAAAAATACTGGCTCATCATCTCAAGTTAGCCAGAAATGAAAAAAAGGATGCAAAGATAAAAGGGAAGACACTGGTAGTGGAGGGAAGTGAATACAAGTGGAAAATCTTACCAGACAACAGCAAAACGATCAACCAACCACAAAGCCTGCATTTAAATTAACTCTACCACCAGAAGCGAAGGCGTTAGGTGAACCATCCGCTCCTAGTCCCGAAATATTTTCCAGCGAAATTGGATTTAACACCAGTAGAGTGGAAACCGGAAGGAATACATAAAGTACGCGAAGAAAAAATTGACGCTACGATACCAGAAACTTGTCACCATTCTCAAGTAGAGGTACAAATTATGAAGTAGATCATACAGGTAAAGCAAATTCAATATTGGGTGTGAATGAAGGCAACATAAACTTCAAAGTTATACATAATAATATACGGAGTATCACTAAGAATCTTGATGAATTTAAAGTATTCACTAATCAGTTAGAATTTTATATCACATTGTTCTCACTGAGGCAAAATAGATATTCGACATGGAGTTCCTCAGTATTATTAGTTACAAAACAATATATAACAGAGGAACATTAAATCAGAATGACACTGTTGTTATCTTCATTAAATTAGAATTGCTTATTTAACTGAACGGGTCATTCATAATATTATAATAAAACTAAAAGAATATTTCAACACAGAATTGAATTCAGTAAATGCAATATATCGCATCCCTTCCACCTGTATGAAATAGTTCGAAATGGAGGTGAACTTGTTCTTAGAATCGTAGAGAACTCCTAATTGCAAATACAAAGTGTGAGATATTAATATTGATATAATCGAAAGAACAGATTTTACAAACGAGTACTTGAACATTCGGAATAAATACAAACGGTTCTTTTCCGCTATAAATTGTTATTCTGCCAAAACTGATCCTCTACTTGTATACATATTCATAAAAATAGAACTGGAGGTACAGAAATGTAGATACAGAAATGTTGTCTGAACTGACATTACAGTTCGGTCAACATTGATGCTACAAATTATTGAAAATATAGATCTATCTAAAATTGAAAATATCTTCAATATATCTATTGAAAATATAGAAAATACTTCTTGTGATGCAATACACCGCCTGACTGATGTCGATTCAGCAACAAAAATTTTCATTGGTCTTGTACAAATCGCAGTAAAAAATTGAATAACAAACTCTTTAGTCAAATCGGTTCATGAAAAAAAAACATATGTACTGCAAAATGAAAAAAGATTCGAATAACACAGTTAGTCAATGAATATTAAAATTATAAACGACACTTGAGTAATGTGATTAGAAAAATACGATTATTTAAATTGAATAAATGAATCGGAATAAAATGATTCGAAAAAAACTGTAGGATAATATTAACGGTATGTTCAATAATTCGTAAAACATATTAAAGACTGTACAGGTGAACAAAATAGTCAGAGCGTATCGTAGAACTTTTCAATGACAATTATATAAGCATGAGAAAACATCATACACAAAAAAAAGCGCAAAAAATTCATACTTTCAGGGAGTCCATTTTCTTTGCTCCAACAATAGGCACTGAAGTAATCAATGTCATTCAAAATCTCAAAAATGAAAAATATCCTGGAGTTGACTAACTGATAGCGGAAACCCTCAAGCTTATTGTAAATCGAATAGTAGATCCCCAGAATTCACTAATTGAAACTGGGCAATATCCATCAGATTTCAAAAGTTTGGCTGAAATTCCCATATATAAAAACGGCGTTGAAACAGTAGTGGGTAATTATAGTGAAATCTTTGAAAAAATTGTGAAAATGAGATTTACTTCTTACTTGAAGAAATACAATATCCTCTCTGAAATGCAATTTGGTTTTGAGGAAGGACACTCGGAATGACATTCTTGAATTAATTTCGCATTAATATGACATTTTGGATGAGAACAAACCATGCTTAGCTGTGCTTATAGATCTCGCCAAAGCATTCGACATAGTCGACTATTCAATATAACTATCAACCTTGAAAAAATAGAAATTAGGGGTAAAAATATCAACCTATTTGAGCCTCAAATGCTTGGTTGAACGCAATGTGTCAAATTGAAAAAAACCTTGAGTAAATACAAAATTATTTAATGTGGTGTGCCACAAGGTACCCTATTGGGGCCAATTATGTTTTAC
>WOGR01004699.1:0-14468 GCA_015342045.1 Leptinotarsa lineolata | reverse complement strand
AAATAAAGCAAAGAACCTTATTTATCAAACACTTATTTATCAAACACACAGATTTCAGTATAAATAATGCAGTTACCGTTAGAATATCATGTTTTTTGAATGTTCTACAGGAGTCTCTTGGCTTGAGGTTTCCTACATACCTTATTGCCCTTTTCTGTAAAATAAGTAGACTTTTGAATTCATTCAGAATGATACGATCATTAGTCACTATCATTATTCCATATTAGATCATTGCTAATATAGCTAATTTGAGCCAAAGAATCTCGAAGTGTTTTTCTATTCAATGTATGCATGCCCTCTTTCATTGAGTGTATGATCGTAGGATTCATCTTGAGTTTTCAATTCAACTGAACTTCTTGGTGAGATAGAGGGTTGTTCCACAAACATTTTTGGAAAAAAATGTATTGATTTTTCAACATAATCTCCTTGCAGCTCTATACCCTTTTCCCATCGACGTTTAATAAGTTCAATACAGTTTTTATAATATAAACTATCTTGCTCCTCAAAATGGCCGTTAACTGCCGACATCACTTCTTTATCATTGGAAAATCTTTGACAACTGAGGCATTTTTTCAAATTTGGGAACAAAAGATAATCTGAGGGGGCTACATCTGGTGAATAGGGTGCATGAGGTAGCAATTCTTCAAACTTTAATTTGGTAATTTTGGTCATTGCGATAATGGATTTGTGAGCTGGTGCATTGTCTTGGTAGAACATCACTTGTTCCACAACCAAATGCAGCCGTTTTTGCTTGAGTTCTTCACTCAAACGTTGCAATAATATCGCATAATACTAGCCGTTGATAGTTTTTTCTTTTATAAGATAGTCAATGAAAGTTATTCCACTTGCAAATCAAAAAATCGATCCCATGACCTTGCCTGCAGATGAAACGGCCTTCGCCTCGTTTGGGGTCTGTTTCCCTTCTAAGTCCACTGTTTTGATTGTTCATTTGTCTCGGGTGTGAAGTGACGACCTATATTTCATCCATGGTTTTGAAACTACGAAAGAGTTCTGCTTTTTTGCCGTGAAACTTCGCTTGACATCCAATTAAAACATCTTCACGATACTGTTTTTGTGTGAGCAAACGCGGCACCCATCTTGCACACAGCTTTCTCCCTGGTGTACATGCCCCCACTATCTCTGCCAGCAGACTTTTCCTGCCAGTGACAGTCTATTATATGACAATGAATATGTTGGGAAAATTTTAAGTATATTTCGGTAAGACATAAAGAAGGCACTAGAACCTTAACAGTTCCGAAATGAAATATTGGTGGGTCTTATTTTCAGTGTTGGTCCACAGAAGAATGTCTTTTTCTCGAGTTCTTTTTTAGTAAGTAGTAAAACATTTTTGGTGTGTTTTCATTGTATTTGTTGGTTGTTTTTAGGTGTCGTGAGATTCAAGCTGCATTCCCGCTGTGAGAGTATTTTACTTGGGCCTGTGGAGGGTGAGATTTCAGAAGGATTTTTGGAAAAACAGTTTTGGATGCTTTCCGAGCTTTCAAGTAACCTCGAAGCGTTTTCATCCATGTCAGATGACATTTTGAGCAGGTGATGTTTTCTATTTGGACTTAACCTATCGCTTGAAGGTTTTACAGTTGTTTGAATGCCGAAACTTAACGTAAGTTTTGGATATTCGCGAAAATTTCTTTCCATGTGGATGATACACTCTGTATCATTCGTTCGATGACTTCCAGGTAAAAGCCCTCGAGCATACGGCCTACTAGAATTAGATATTCCAAACTTCTGCATCTTCCAAACTCCCTAAGGTCCTGGACGCCAGCTCTTGATATTTGTTTTCGAAACTTCCCCGGTATGATAGACCATTCTAAATTGAAGGAACGGAGATAGCGACGTAGGCGTTGCGGTTCGCTCACATCGTATATTAAAACCACATAACGCCCTAATAAATTTACCGGGCCCTGCAGTTTGACGGAGAATTTCAAGACAAAATAGAGATAACTGGAGAGACATTTGGTGTGGGCGACAACTTTTCCAGAAATGAAAGATTTACGCTAGAAAAAGAATTCAAATAATGAGGAGATGAGGGTTGAATTGAAGCTTTGTCAAAGTAAGCTGGATGAGATCAGGATACTTTCATTAGAATTGTCAAATGAACTCTGATTATGAACGGGTCTATTACGTGACTTAGAACGATGAAAGCAATTGCTTTTCCGATGGAATGAGCCATCCTTAGAATTTAATTTGTAATTTCGTTTGTGAAATATTTCATGTTCACAACATACCATAGTCTTCTACCGTTATCTTTAGTTTGAAATAGACATTCACAATCATGCTAAATTACGTATATAAAAGAAATCTCAAAAACACGTGTTTGAGAACTTACTGGAATCAGTTGAAAATTTGTGGAAGAGTGAAGACGGATTAGATTTTTTATTGCTGACCTTATTATTTGGTGGTGGGGTGACATGGATGGAGAATAACAAGTAAATGGTGAGAATGAGGATGAAGGTGATAGTAACTTTCGCGGCCGAAGTTTTCGGTATTTTTCGGGTTTGAAGGTCGTCGATTCTTGGAATTCCTTTCTGACGTTTCGCTCACACGAGTGGCTAGCTTCTTCAGAGGTTTTTCCTGAGTTTAACTCCGATGACTGGTTATTAGGGCTGCGTAAGGCGTATTAATATTGACTCAGGTAGTTTGGTATACTGATACCTTTTTAACCTGATGTCATGTTGTTTGATTTTCTTGAATTTTTCAGAGTGAGATTCCATATTTCGTTGAGGATCACAGCTTCTATTCTGTTGAAATTATCTACATCTTTGTGGATCTCTATTGCCTCCTGTACCAGTCGGCTATAGTATCCCTGGTTATGGAAAATTAGTTCTGTGTTTTCAAACAAAATTATGTAGTCTTCTTCACTAATCTGCAGTTTATTTCATGCTCCTTCAGCCTTGTTCCCATTGATCTCTTGGTGGTTCCGTTGTATACCTTCCCACAAGTCACTATATGCGATATACCCCTGTTACTGATAGTGGGTCTTTCTTGTCTTCAGCCGACCTGAGACTTTGTTATATCTTCTTGATGGGTTCAATCTTGTGTTTCCCCAAAAATTTTCCAACTCTGTCTGTGACCCTAGGGATATATGTTAGATACGCACGTGTAACCATCTGAGCCTCCTCCCCGTTTTGAATCGTAGAACTCTTCAGTTTCATGGCCTTACTGATCTCATGTACACTGTATTCATTCGATCTCAAGGTCACTTTCTCTAGATGCTCTGGTTCACCAATTCTTTGAGCCCGTTCAGTTAGAGTAGAGGGGACTTCCCTCTTTTGACTAGGATGCTGGTTTGATATTGCGTGCAGGTATCTATCTGTGGTGGGTGGGTTTTCTATACACTTTCTGGGTTAGTAGAGCACCAAATCTTTCAAAAAGTGTATCTAAGATGTTGGTCCAGTTCTGTCTGCATGGTGAACTTTGACACCAGGACAATTCCGCTTTCTGCTTCATTTTGTTGAGGGTTGAAATGGACACCAATATGTCTTGGCACAATCATATCGCTGGAATTGCAATGGCTGCTAATCAAAAGTTTTGAATACTGTTTCAAACCAGAAAACTGTACACACCTCAGCAACTTTTGATGCTTTATAAAGGTCAGATCAGACCATCTTTGGAGTACTGTTTTTATGTATGGAGCTCCGCCCCTAAACATACCCTGAAGTTGCTGGATTCCATTCGGAAAAGAGCCATTCAACCGATTGGAACGCAAACATTACTTGCAACCTTGATAGTATGAAACATCGAAGGAAGGTTGGAGATTTGTATCTCTTCTATAGATACTTTCACGGTAGGTGTTGAAGTGACTTGGCACATTTGATTCCTCCAAGAGCAGTACATATCAGAAGTACGCGACGGACTGTGGCTGCTCATCGTTTTGAGGTTCAACACAGTGAACTTCAAACTTCACTGTTCAAAAACTCTTTCATTCGGAGAACTACGTTTATGTGGAATGAACTTCCTGAGAAATGGGTTTAATCTCCAGCGATTAAATACCAATGTGAATCACTACTTTCGCACAGGCACTGCCTTAAGGATTTTTCTGTAGTGCTTGTGTTTTATCCGTAAAAATAGAATGTATGCTCAAAAATAAAGCAAAGTGCTTGAATTCAATAAATTATAGTTCTTGAAAACTAAAAACACACTATGTACTAGCAACACAAACTAAAAAATAAAAAATAATTCCAAAAAAATTAATTTTTTTGTGAAAAATTATTTATAACAATGGATATTTAGCACCCCACGCTTTTTCACAAGAAAATTGATTTATTCGAATTATCTTCAATTTTTTAGTCAGTGTTGATTTCAAAGCCTGTTTTTTGAGTTATTATACTATTATTTATTTTCCACTCTTTAGTTTGGCTTGCTATTTTAAGCCCATTAGTTTGATTATGAAATAAAATATATACGCTTGCGCAGGTAGTGTGGTTGTCTCACTTGTTCTCACACAGAGACTGTGTGACGAAATTATTTAATCCTGGCGATTCTGATTAGGATAATGAGATAAACTTATGAAATCATTGCATTGCCACCGATTCTTGATAAAATACATCTGTCCGTTTGAAGTTACTCAAAATCGAGTCTGAAGGAGTCGGTTACAAACAAACAAACATACAAGTGAAGCTAATAAAAGCGAGTTGAATTTTTTTTTTGATTGAAAGCACCACGAAATGCAGCATTATAAACATTACATGACAGTTCTTCAAGTATTGTTTCAAAGATGGAATTATATTGATAAAATTATGAAAGAAAATGATTCGTTCAGAACAAAATAGTTGAATAACCCTGCATAATTTTTCTTACCAGATAGAAAACAGTTCCTCGGTATCTACCTATGTTCAGGTCATTTTTTTGGACTGAGTTTTTCCATGAGTAATAATAATGAAAATAATAGTAATAACTATAACGCACATTGAAGTTTTGGTGAAATGATGCTCTCCCCACTCTCGAACCTCAAGATCATGTTGACTTGCGCACTGAGTTGGAAGTTTTGGTCGGACTGATGTAGAAAGCTGTAATCTTTGGTTCATTACCTCTGCTCAGGATTCATGATTCTTGGACGTAATGATCGCTTGCCTCGAAGTGTTGGTTGTATATTGCATGAGCATTTGACTATGAGAAAGCTCTGGTCGAACTGGGTGCTGCGCTGTAACAACGTCTGTTTTGTGACTGTTTTTTTTTCAATGCGGGACTTATGATTTATAAAATCTCCCTAGCTGTCAACAATATAACAAATTAGCCTTAGTCTTACATACTTGGGCTTATTAGTGTTTTAAAATTGAATGAATTAAATTAGCAGCGGCTGTCACTAGATGCGGATTTCTCCACATCGAATTTTGGATGTCAGGCAATTCCGAAAAGGCTGTAGAGTTCGTGTCGATCGCACGGAGGACGGTCTTTTTGCAATCTGATCATTTGGTATACCTACTTATAGTTCTGCCTCATTATATGGTTCCAGAACGATGCCGAATATGCTCTAACTCAATTTTGATCTCAGTTAAAATACTTTTCACTTGCTATTCACTTCTCGATGGATTGACTAAGAAATCTCTAATTTAATTTCGTTTTCTTAACTTCATATCACTCTAAAAGGACGGTATTTTTCTCAGCCCAATAGAAAATGAAAGTCCAAGTTTTCAAATATAAAGTATGATGCGTAAAACAACGACTTCATGGACAAACAAAAACAATGTGTAAAAACGTGAAAAATGTTGAATTCAATAAAATAAAAGAAATTAGAACAAATGAAATGCCGCCAATTTGACTGAGCTATTTACAGTACCAAATACTTCCAGTTTTACTTTCACTTTAGGAAAAGTGGTGTTCAACCTTGAATTTGCTTCCTTTTTCAATTGTAATCAGAACTCCAGCTAAACAACCCACCTTTGGAACCCAGCAATATATAACCTATTTGCAAATAGGAAGTGAACTCAGACGAAATAACATGTGAACTTTCTAAATATCAACTGGTTAGTATATAAACAAAAAAACAAATACTTGCATAACGCCTCTTTGGTGGTTCATAGTCAACTCCCAGGTTTCGTTGATCTGGTGTGTTTTCAACGCCAATAGTTGTATTCTGAATTTTCCCCAAATTCCGCACCACGCGCTTGAAAAAAATAACTTCCCTATTTAGGCCACCACCCACAGTCGCGAAGGCTGGGGAATGACACCCCCGAACTCGTCTTGACGGGCTATCGTCACCGATATCCCTCGTGGCTCTCGTAGGACTCTCTCGCCTTTTTCCAATATCCCTGAACCTCTTGTCAGCAACGCTAGCCATGAAACTGTTTTCAACTCTCCCACGCATATGATCATCGACAGGATGATATTGTTTAGTCTGGCCCAACTTGAACATGAATAAATCCAATTTTGAACAAAAAAATAACGCGGTTTTTTCTCAGGCCCGGGACTTTCCAGCCAATGTGTTAAAACCTCATGAGAGGAAAATATCGTCACAACCGGATATTCATAATATTCATTCGGCCGTGTATCTAATTTCATTTCCACGCCAGACCGCGTGATGGTGTGATGTTTATGGAGCGCAGCTGTAGCGTCATCAGCATTAAAATTGAAATTATTCTCCATGAGAATAGCCCACTGTATTTAGGGAGCGCATTTCGAAACTTTTGACTCAACAGGCGTTTCGTGGGCGGAGATAACTTGAACAGAAAATTTATGGAGATAGTCCTTAACAGTGTGCCTTCTGTCTTATGAGAGTCGAGTTATTATTTAAAGTTGGCTTGGTACCAAAGTCGAAGGTTTGATATTGGAGAATTCTCTCGCCCGTTAAATTGATGGAAAATACAGTGCGAGTCTCTAACATGGAACAAATTCACTAAATCAAAGGTGTTGTTTCTTTCGGAAATATGCTCGGACACGTCGATTAGTATTTTGAATTACCCTTATTTTGATGCAAAAAAATTATACAGAGTGTCTCAAATATGAGATATGAGGTCATCGATAATTTTTTCAAATAACAACCCTGTTTTTAATGACTTTTATTTAAGGTTTCAACAAACATTATCTAATTCAAAATATGAATTCAATTTAATAGTCTTCTTTCAATAAATGCTTAGAATGTCAGGGATACCTGACAGTAACATTGTAATAAAAAAGTTATCAAAAAAAATTGAGGAGAGTAGTATCGCATTCCAATCATATTTGTGCACAAAATCTGTTAGTCGTTTCACAGTTTGTTGTTCGCCATTAGTAAAATGCCGTACTTAACTGAATCACATAAGATTTAAATTCTAATGATGATTGGTTACGGAGATAGGACAAGAACACAAAATGAACTTACCCATTCATTCAGAGAGAAGTATACTGATTTACCACCCATATCGCAAAGTACCGTAAGCAAGATCGAAAAACAGTTTCGGGAAAATGATCATTTGAAAAAAACAAGAAATCATCGTAAGAGTGTGCTCAGTGAATAGGTCAAAATAAATGTTCTTCTCTCTGTCGAAGAAAATCCCCATGTCACCACTAGGCAGATAGCTAGGAAACTCAAAATTAGCCAGTTTTCAGTGGCAAGAGTTCTTAAAGCTGCAAAATTTCATCCATATAAACTAAAAATCCTCCAGGAACTCACCGAAGATGATCTAGATAGAAGACTCCAGTTTTGCGAACAAATGATGGATCTACTAGACAGGAATGTTCTACAAACAGAAAACGTTCTATTTTCTGACGAATCAACGTTTATGTTGAATGGTGAGGTAAATCGTCGAAATTGTCGTTATTGGGCACACAGAATCCCACACTGGATGAGCGAAGGCCACAGTCAACATCCAGAAAAAGTCATTGTTTGGGCAGGGATTGTTGGTGTTACAGGACCGATTTTCTTCCACGAAAATCTTAATGGAGCAAGATATTTAGAATTCTTGCAGGAGGACCTAGTTCCGAATTTTGCTATTTTGTTCCCTTGTCCTATAGAAGCTGACGTCCCGAAAAGAAACATCTGGTTTCAACAGGACGGCGTGCCTCCTCATTTTGCAAGACCTGTCCGTGAGTACCCTGAATGATGTATTTCCAGGTAGATGGAGGACCCTATGAATGGCCATCTAGGTCCCCGGATTCAACACCTTCGGACTTTTTCTTGAGGGGTTACTTGAAAAGCAAAGTTTTTAAGACCAAACCGGCAAATATTGAGGATTTAAAAGGAAGAATAAAACATGAGTGTAGGCTAATTTCCGGCGAAGTAATCAGAAATGTTCAAAACGAGTTTCAGTTCTGTTGAGGGTTTTTTTCAGTTAGTAAATGGACAACATTTTGAACACTTGTTGAAGAAAGACTATTGAATTGAATTAATTTTTTGAATTATATAATGTTTGTTGAATTTCTTTTAAAGGACAAGGAGTAAAAAATTTAAATTTGGCTGGCATGTACAATTTGTCGAAAACTTTAATGAAAGTCATTGAAAAAACAGGGTTGTCTTCATCAGAGACGAACTGTTCATTTCATTTTTGTCAACGAAGGTGGAGGGTACTTCTCATAACTATTTGATTGTGAATAAGTCTTTGAATAACCAAATGGAAATGCAAATATTTTCACTAAAAACATATAATTCTGTACCCACTTTTCCCAGACAGAACTTTGAAATTTTTGGCTAGTATATTTTTGATCTTTTTGATTCAGTAATTTTCTTAATTAATGTCGATAAACAATGTTAATATTTCAAGTCACTATGGAAATGAAAGAACGATAAGAGACACGATCAAAAAATTTATTGCAATGTAATAAATGATGATACTAAATAGGATGTTACGCCTGAGTTGAAGAAAACCCATATACTTCGTGTCGTAAAACAGCCGCATAATTGGATGTCAATTATTCATCAATTCTTTGAATATCAACTCGAAATGGATTACGTCCTTGCAAATTTATACCATCTTAGAAGGTCTTAAAAGGTCATGGTGGACTATTTTCATCGGAGAACATAAATTTGTGAATAAATAAAAATATGTATTGTTTTCCGATAAGTGACTTTTTTAACTCGCAGACATGTTGTTTATAAATATTTTCAGAAAACTCAAAATTTATAGGTCTCCAATATGAACCGAAATACATCAACGGTATGATTGAAATTTTCGAAAAGTTGAATATGAAAGTGAATTTCCAGCATATTGTACAAAATACAGGTGAGAAAGTTGAAGATCAGGTATCAGTCAGATAATGAATAAAACTAGGACAAGGTTCTAATGTATATAAAAAAATATGAACATAGCTTGTAAAAAGTAGTTTCAGTCATCTCCTGAAGATGATAACTTTATTAGCGAAACGCGCGTCGATAGACAGCATTTTTGTTTTGGGAAGAGATTTTTTTTTCGAGAGATTCATTTCATGCCAGAGATTCCACTCTTTGTACGTACGTACGTTGAAGTTTGTGTAGGGATTGTCAGAGACCGTGTCTTTGATACCTTTCCCTTTACTGGCAGTTTGTGTATATAGAAATAATATTTAGTACTGCTACATACAATGACTATATGATATCGTTTCAGTAAGATAAAGAACCGCCACATCACTTTGTCAATGTGATGTGGCGGTCATTAGACTTCTCATGGAAATATATGAAGATTTTGGTATCCGACACTGAACCACAGATTATGCTAACTCAAAAAGAGTAACATTCGAGATGAGCCGGGTTATACCCTGATTGCGTTGGAAGTCAATTTTATTCCAGATGAGATTATGACTAGAACTTTTGAAGATGTCACTTTGAGTAGATACTAGATTATTTTCTCCATTTTTACATCATCTAGAACTGAACGGTACCAGCTATAAAGCTACTAAACGCTGTTACCAATTTCGTCATTCAGAGGACATCGATAACTACGGTTATCTTCATCGTGTTCTGGATAGGAATAATAATAATTTTCATTCATCAAAAAATTTACAATTTCGAATACAAAATGTTCATATGAGTAGTGCTAGAGAGCTGAATAAATCAACAATGGCATCACTGAAGAAACAATCGCAAGATTGCTCCTTGTGCGTGATATAGCCTCTAGAAATGATAAAAAAAATGTCAAAAAAACGTTCATATCACACATAACACATTATTTGAGATTTCACAATGATTGGTTATTGGTTTCATGTGAGATATTACATGAGATGAAATATCACAGTCGGTAAAAACGTCACATCCAGGTCAAGTGAATAACATGATCGGTTTGAAATCTCAGTGAACATAATATTCATATATCACATTCATAGTCGGTGAAAAGTCACATCTAGAGTCTCGTTAGAGATATATATCACTGTCTTTTAAATAGGACAAACAATTTGTTAAAACTAATAAATTATAACAGGTATGAATTTTTGCGGTTCATATAGTTGAATAAATTTTTGTAATATATCTCTGTCATAACTATTTAGACAATTTTTCACTTGTTTCTCAAACTCCACGTACTTTTGACTAGTTTTTATGGTTTCGGGCGGTAAATCCCAAGTTTTTGGACCCAGATAGCTGCAGTGACTCTGTTCCACTGTTTTGGAGGTGAAGGGTAAGTATTTGTTCTTTTTCGCATTCAAAGTTAATTCATTATATTGAACCCATTTATTAATAATAATGAAATCTTTTTCCGCCTTTGTTTTCAGTTGATGCCATGTATCGTCATCTGTGAAGCTCAGAATAGTTCCTTCAGAGGTAACTTTCAATGGGCTGTCCATATAGATAGTAAACAGAAGAAGGCCCAAGATCGTACCTTGGGGAATCCTGTAGGTGATTGTCCTTGGATTACTTACTGCACCATCAATATCGTCTACTTGTTTTCGGTTTGAGAGATACGATGTCAATAAATCATGTGGCTTACCCCGCAACCTAGTTTTTTTTTCAGTTCCTCAAGAAGCCTTGCTACAGGCTTCGGAAAGGTCGATAAAAATGCAAAGTGACAGCTTGGAGATGTCGAGTGATTTGAAGATATGAGTCGTCAGTCCCAATATTGCATCTTCTGTAGCTCTTCCTTCTCTGAATCCATATTGTTGTTGGTAGAGTATGGATTCAGATCCATAATTCGAGACCTATGCTACCATATTTTGAATAGGTAATATCTTTTGGAACTCTAAATTCTAAATTTTGTATTTGGATCTGAATCTGAATCGTTTTCTCGAGTTTTTTTATGGAAATGTTATTTTCAGTTTCAAAAACCAACAATATCAACCAGATATCTGAGAATTGATAAACTATTATTTCAGGTTACTCCAAATCAGTTACTTACTTTTTGTGAATTTTGGTAATGTGAATATATATTGAATATTACACGTATATTCTTCTGATTTTCAATTTTGTTACGGTATTTTAACATTATTAGTTTTCCATTCTCAACATTTCAGTGCGGAATTAAATTCTGATTCGAAAAGCAGGAAAATTTCTCCCAAAAAAAGAACTAGAACAATCAGAAAGTTCCTATAAAATGATAATATTTTCTTCTTTTTCAATGAAAAGTAACCCGAATCAAGATTGCCTATGGTTTTTCATTGATTATCTGATTTATTCTCCATCTATAAGAAGTGTTTCAGATGATAATTGAATCATCAGGTGTTCTTAAAGAATAAACCTGAATCTCCTAACTTTTTCAGCTACAGGGTGTTGAAAACCTGAGAAAAAACATCATCATAACTTTCTGGATTTTTTTCAAATCCAGCACACGTCCTTGAAGTATCGACCAAAATTTTTTGGTTTACAGGATTTTTCATCATTATAACCAGTGGCGTTCGTACAAAAATGTGTATTAGATATTTTTCGTACGCCACTAATTTTCCTCAAATTGAAAAATATTATTTGACTATTTTTATTCGGCAGGTAAGTTTCGCAAATTGAAACGATTTTTATGCATTAGTAAGAACATTTTTTGTTCGAAAGGATGGCTTCCTAATATTCTTTCGGTTAGTATACGGACGGTTTCATATGAAGTAAAAAGCATTCAATGCGCAGTTTGCTTCTGAAAAAAGAGACTACGAACTTCGTTCTCAAGATAATAATGGCGGTGACGAACTATTGACAGATCTTTGACTACACGGCTTCTAACTCAACTTGAATTTTGACATAGTTTTCATAGTTTTCAAAGGTGTAACTATCATGGAAAGTCACAAATACCAAGTTTGCTGATATGCATTACCTGTTTCTATTACCATTTCAGATCCTATTCCAAGTTGCAATATTTTTCAATCAAACTCCATACAAAAATATGGGATAGAAAAAAAGAAAACAAATCTTTTTCGGTAGATTGGTTTTAAGAACGATTACATGACGTCAACCCCCAAGATCATAGTTGATCACACGATATTCTTTATTTAGCTACTACTCATTTCATAGAAAAAATTATACGAATTCATCACTTCTGCATTTGAAAATCACGTTCTAGAAAATTGAAATGATGCTGGTTTTTCTATGCTGCGTTTGATATCTGAATTTACGAAAACCACCCAAAAACTTTCAGTGAATAAATAGTAAATAAAATAGATAATATTCATCGGATATTTACACACAATGAAAATGAGTTTTATTTGAACTGAATCTTTATATCAATCCTTCTCCATTCACTCAACCAATAGCAGTTGAACAGTTGGGAGAGTACTCATTTTATCTTGAATAAACAAAAACATTTTGAGAAAACATATTTTTTCTAGAGAGAGCTTTTTGGCTACCTATTTTTCCATCATCAAACAAAATATGTTACAAACTTCCAGAGAAGATAAAAAAACTGTATGATTGAAAGAAAAAACACTCAAAACAGCCACTACTACTAGTAACAATGAACCTTCCAAATAACTACTTCTAAATGAATATTCAATTACACGAAAATAATTTTCCACTTCAGTTTGTACTCCAAACATTGATTATGGAACTGAAACAAATATCCATAGCAACGATACATGATATGAATCCACTTACATATAACACATGCATCCCCAGAGGTGTACTTCGGAGTTTCGAGACAAAACACTTATTTCATCACATCATCAGCAGTGTTATGGATGAAATGGGGTGACGAAGCACTCATTTATTTCATAAAATCACAACTTTATGACACTGACAGGGATAAATCTGCCTTCGTCACGATGAAAGTACATATACACTTTCACACGGTTTGTTAATCCAAGCCATGAGAGTTTCTCTCGAATTGGAAAGTGAATATGGTTTGGAAAGATCAATAAATGATGGGAAAGAAGAATGCCGAAAAGCTTTTCTTCAAAAATACCTTTCTTTATTTTATGTACAAATATCATCTTTTGATGATTTCAAACTTTTATTGACCAAAATTCTATCATTCATATTTCATACGTGAAACATTCTACTACTCGGAATTTTCGTTGACTATTATTTTAGTATACCAAGAAGGTTTGACCCTCATCATGTTTAATATCCAATATTGTTTTTTGTGCCTTCCATGAATAGTAAATGAGAACAGAGTATCCCAAGTATACCCATTTCAAACCGTATACCTAATGAATATATACATTTAAGAGAGATCATAATATTTGAAACGTTCAGAGCCAAATTGAATAAACGAAATTCTTTCAATGTGATTACTTCTCTCTGTGGAGTTACATGAGGCAAAATCCATTTTCAAATCTCAATTCCATATTATTCTTCACGGTGAAATTTCCCTTGATACAAAAAGATTTGGAACTTTTTCTTGCCAACTCGAGATGGAGCTTACAAAACAAAGTTGCTTTTTCCAGTGAGGCCGAACTTTTTCACGAGACGTTCAATTATTTCATCATTTCTCATCAGATTTGTGAAAGTGACGAGTGGAAACGAAAAAGAGACTAGTAATTCGTTTCTCTCTAAGTCAATGACAAGTTTTTATCCGCAAAATATATTTCTTCGATTTCCGAAGCGAAATGATTGGTTTCGATATTGAATCGACTGGGGAAAAAGCCAACGACATGTGGAGGAATCGAAAAAATTGTTGATTTGTTCATCATCTTATATCAAACAATTTCATTTTAGACAAATTGAGAGTACGACAGTATTGACTAATTTTATATTGTTGTCCTTATAGAAAGAATTGTTCGTCTTTGAACGGCGATAAGATTTAGGGTTCTTGTTCCTTCTCCAATGATATTCCAAACTCTTCTCCGTATTATCATGTTCTCCAAATCACATGTCTATTTTTTGTCTTACTGAGTTTATATTGCAACTTTTCTGAATAATCACCAGTATGATTATTGAACTGGCTGTATTTGTCGATATCGAAGGATTCTCCTTCGCACTACCTAAATTTTTTGGATCAGTCTGGACATGCCATCTATCATTGTACGAGGTTGCCTTTTATATTTCGGGATTAGAGAACAAACACAAATATTAATCATTAAAAATCACTTTATTGTTTTTCAAAATATTCTCCATGAAGATCTATACACTTTTGCATGCGTTTGAACCAATTGTTGAATCACTTTTGCCACTCTGATTAAAGTATCTCCAAAACATGCTTTCTGAATGCAGCAAC
>WOGR01004697.1:0-14471 GCA_015342045.1 Leptinotarsa lineolata | reverse complement strand
AGTGGAAAAAAAAGACTCTGAGTATTTTATCAACAAATTTCAACAATGACTTGTTGGTGAGTTTTGTCGTACCTCTGTTCACAAAGGTCCCTGTTAGCAAAACTCAGCAACTCATCAGCGGATTCTTGCCTTCCTATATCATCATCTCTCTTGAACACTGACTAAAACCAACATATTTCCAGTTGGATGGGAAATTCTATGAATAAACAAAGCGTGTTATAATAGAAAAGTCCACCAAGTCTAATAGTGGACTACATGGAACAATTTGAACGAGGTCTGGAATATTTGCCAGCCCGTTCTTTTGCTAGCTACGATATTCTGATGATACTTTCATGGTTTGTGGTTGCGGAGAAGAGGGCTGACAAAATTTCTGGAATATCAGATTTCCTGAAACCCGAAAATCAATTCCCCGATAGAGGAGGGGTTGGGTTAGGTTAAGTCAAAAGTGAGTGAGTCTATTTGATTCTCCACCGCAACCTAAAGGGTTCATTGTGGCTTACACCTATTCAAACTCGACCAAATAAACCCAGCTTCTTCACGAAGCCGATTAGTTTATATGGTGAGTGATCTTTCAGGTCAGATGGTAAGAGTGTGATTCTATCAAACTATGAAAACCTGATTTGGTCTGAAGCGAGGCAGATACAAAGTATATGCTCTGCTGTTTCATCATATTCCAAACAGAGGCGACACACACTGACTTCTGACAGTCCGAGCCTCTGCATATGATGATTCAGAAGACAGTGACCTGTAAGGTGGCCTATTAGACATCGTTGTTCATCTCTACTGTAGTCCAACAGTTTGGTTTCAAGCCAATCCTGAAAGATTTTACCAGAATTCTTTGAATCTTCTTGCCATCCAGGTATTCACTGTTTATTTGGCAAAACCTGAAGCAATGCCAATGACCGGTTCTGGTCCGATGAAGCTACTGGTACCTCCTTTGCAAGGGAAACAGCAGCCTCATTGCCTTCCAGGCCAGTGTGGCCAGGAATCCAGACCAGATACAATTTGTTGAGTCTTCTTATTGAGGAGAGTCGCTTTTGGCAATTTGCTACCAATTTAGACGTTGCTTGGTAGGAGCCAAGAGCTTCCAACGTCGTTTGACTGTCCGAGAAAATTTTAATTGACTTACGTGTGAGGTTGGTTGGAGGAGGGAAAAAAAGATTGGCTTCCCTGGATGTATTAGTGGAAGGACGAAAGAATGGTAGATTGGGGAATAATATATATGAAAAACGAACCCATATACAATGATATTTGAACAGAGACTCCAACCACTATTTTTGATAAGAAAAAGTATCTGCAAACTGGAAGAGCTAAGAGATGAAATATGTCATTTGAAGAGAGTTTCTAGGTGACGGTTACAGCGAAACTGAAATGAACCTCACCTCACGACCTAATCAGAAACACTCTATTTCTTATTATCTTTATACTATGATTGTAGTAAACGGTATAATGTTCTGCCGTACGATATAACTACCGTAAACCTCGAAAAACATGAGTTAGAGCCATTTTCTAACCCACTAAAACAATGAAAAATACTCTCAGGTCAGCTGAACACCCCAGCGATCCATTGAGTATACCAGGAGTACACCGAATACCTCGTAGTTGGAGCTCATTTTAAATCGGAATTATGTCCAAAATAATTAAAATGCGCTTGAGGAAGCATGAAAGAAGCTGCCGTTATGGCTACAAATCCTTCGATGTCTACAGGAAAAGTCTGGAAAACTTTTTCCAAGTGAGCAATCTAGCTGAGTTCAAAGATAATACTGAAATTTCACCACTTCACCATTGAGGAAAAGTGGAGTTAAATCATGCAGATTCCTTTTCCCGGTGAAAGATAGGTAAAATATGAGAAAAATTGATACCAGCATTTCAGATCACAAAAGAAAAAATCCAAGATATTGCTTTGCTAACGACAGAACACTTGTCTTGTCATTCCATTTAGATACCAAGATATCGGCTGCGGATATACATCTTCACCAGCAGCAGGAGGTTGCATATCCTAATGAGGATTCAGAGGTGATTTCGAATTGGGGTGAAAGTAACAGGTTCAATTCAATGCCACGAAACTGCAGGCATCAGTTTTCTCTAAAAAGATAAATGTCTCCGAACCGAATCATATATAATACTGACAGGACAGACAATTCCGCTTTCTGCTTCGATAAGTTCGTTAAGGGTTATTATAGACACCGATATGTCTTGGCACATCTTGTCGGTGGAATTGCAAAGGCCGCTTCTCAAAAGCTTGAAACACTGTTCCGAATCAGAAAATTGTACAATCCCCAGCAACTTTTGATGCTTTATAAAGCTCAGATCAGACCGGCTTTAGAGCATTGTTATTATGTACCCTCAAGCTGCTGAATTCCATCCAGAAAAGACCCATCCGTCACATATCAGAAATACGCGACGGACTGTGGCTGCTCATCGTTTCGAGGTTCAACTCAGAACACCTCAAACTTCACTGTTCAAGAATTTTTTTATTTGGAGAACTGTTTTCATGTGGATTCAAATTTCTGAGAACGTTTTTCCAAATGATTCAAATCCAACGTGAATCGCTGCTCTCGCACAGGCACCACTCGTAAAGCGTCTTAAGGATTTTTCTGTAGTACTTGTGTTTTGTAATTAAAAAAACTCTCCTGAGAAGAGTCAACCGAGCAGGTATGATTCTGGCTTACGTACGATTTCCAGTACTATTATAAATGCGAACACATCAAGACTATTTTCACCGTTCATATCGACCATTGCCGCACCGCCTTTGATGTCTTCCGTAGTTGCAGACGAAACGTCAGTGACTAAAACCTACAAACCATTTATAATAAATCAGATAATAGCAAATTTACTTCGTTACATATGATAACAAAACTTTACGCACCGGAGTCGTAGCCGGAGATGTCATCCTGCTCTGCGGTAGCGGCGTGGGATACTTGGTCGCGTAAAACGACAAGGGGTACATCCGGTTTCGCGGCACCTGGATCCTCGCGCCCGACGCCGCAGTCACGGGTTTCCCCGACCCCACGTAGAAGGTGATCAGGTCCGGTACCGTATCGAAGGCGTCGTCTTCGAACTGGAACTGCACCCGTTCGTAAACCGTGTCGGGCTGGAGAATCAGCTTGTTGATGACGAAGTGGAGCGGGTGTGTTTTCGTTCTGCAGGTGAGGACGTAGTTGCCGGGTTGCGAGGTACAGTCTCGGATGAGGAACTCGCCCTCGTCCCTGACGATGTCCTCGGCCCGAGCACGAGGGATGGCGCCGTGGTACCAGGCGTGCGAACGTAGGTCTCTGCTGTCCAGGGATAGCTCCCATTCGAGGGCTTTCTTGAGCTCGGCCGCATTCATGGAGGGGTCAGCCATGGGTTCCTGAAACAAAAAATGGGATGTTGAGATTTATTTTTTCTAATCTACTATATTCGAGAGTCAATAGTAGCTTCAAAACTACAAAATCTTGTTCTTCATTACAAGAGTAGTATACAGCCATCCTGAGGCAACGAAAAAGCTCTTTGGTATGGAACCAGATTGGAAAGTGGCTGTATAAGAAGCATAGATAGTACTAGGAAAACATAGCCGGGAACGCACAAGGGAAAACCTTCATAAAGGAACCGACCGAGAAGAGAACTGAAGAACCTCTTCAACCAAGCAGAGATCGGCTGAGAATAATTGCAGGGCTACTCACTGGGCACTGTGTATTGAGAGAGACAGCTCTTCATATGTTATGCAAATGTAAAGCACTGAATCACAGTAGGCTAACAATTCTTGAACAACCCAAAGAATATGACATGCATCAAGCAGAGCATCTGTACAAACTAGTACAGGGCACAAGATTGTTGAAATTGGTGCCATGAAAAAGATGAAGAAAGACGCAATAAGTCCATGAGGCTGCAGTTTTTCCGAATACTTGGAGTACAATTCCATGTCAATTGCCAGTTTTGTTGTTCTATGATATGTATATCGTTGAAAAAAAGTGAAATGTAATATGGCAGAAGAATATTACTTGAAATAAATATCTATGACGTATCATTATTATATGAAGTGAAAGTAGGATGTTAAAACTCTGCATTTAACAGGTTATGCGCCCAGATCTTGATATATCTGAGCGAAATTAACTGGAAGTTATTTGGCACGCAGACATTGGAGACATTTTATCTCTGGAAGTATCTGGAAATGGAAAAAACATGACAATAATGAATCTGAATACACAGGTGGCAAATCTTAAGCAATTTGATGGAACCGGATTTTCAAATTGGGAGTTTCGTCTGAAACTATTCTTGGAACAAAGTGATACATTGAAAGTATTGGAAGAAGATGCTCCAAAGGACCAAAAAAAACTAGTACAATTTAGAATGAAAGATGCAAAGGCTAGGAACATCATAGTACAGTGGCTAGCTGATAATATATTGGAAACAGTGAAGAATCAGAAAACAGTTAAATAAATGTATGAAATATTGAAAAACACTCATACTCCTAAGGGATTGTCAATCCAAGTTAACCTGCAGAAGAAACTAAGAAATATGAAATATACCGAAGGCCACTCAAGTAATTTCATTGAAGATTTTGAAAAAACTGTCACAGATGTGAAAGCTAGTGGAGGTAATGTGAAAGAATCCGAAATAATATGTGAATTGCTAGCAGCAATGCCAGACAGTTAAAAACTGAATTAATTTAATGTTTAATACAAATCCCAAAGATGTTACCGAACAATTTGTTGAAAGCCAGTTACTGCAGGAACAAATACGACAAGAAAACTAAGACTCTGCTTTTCACAAAATGGAAAAAATTAGGGTAGGATGACCGTGAAAGTAATGATTTCATTTCGTATAATCGGTTACAATTCTCATTCGGTATAGAGGTACAGTATTGCAAATGAACCGTAATATATCTTTGCTAAGTTTGAACGCATCTGCAAAATGAGTACAATTTAATTTCGCGCAATTCAGTGCCCAACCTTCTCGAATGAAGCTGTAGCGCGGAATTGTACAAGCCAGAGACTGACCCACCACAAACCATCCGTGGGATAGCAGAAGAACTGGGCGTCAGCTTCCATGCGGTTTTTGATGGTCGGAGCTGGTCAACAGAAGAGGTCTGATCCTGCTCCACGACAACGCCCGTCTACACGTTTTACAAATCACCGCCCAATAATGAAACGAATTGAGCGTCGAAGCTCTGCATTACCCACCATACTCCCCAGACCTCTCCCCAACCGACTATTATCTTTTTAACCACTTCGACAACTTTCTCACCGGTAGAACAAGGCAAAAACAGCCTTCGTCGCTTCATTGAATCCAGAGTACCCAATTTTCAAGCTGACGGTATTAATCGACTTGTGTCACGTTGGTAAAAGTGCACTGATTCAAATGGCGCTTATTTCTATGAAATTGAACAAGTATTCACTGAAATACTACAGTTTAAAGGAGAGTCATAAAACGGAACAGATGTGATCGTAATGTAAAGAATTTTTTTATATGAAGATTTTTATTTTCTGTTACATAATCTAAACAAGTTAACAAAGTAGTGTGAATATCACCGTTAATATTGTTATAAATCATGCCCTGAAGAAAATAACGCCGACCGCCACTGGTAGCCATAAACCACCTGTGACGTGGCTAAGAGCGCGCTCATTCCGAAGGAAGTTTCGCGAATCTTTGATGTTCGTCGTCATTCTAGATGTGACGAGAATACCGTTATCGTCGCTCGATGGAATTCCACCACGATCGATTGCCAAATACAAGTGCCAACCAAGCGCCTATCAGGACAGTCTAGGGTAAATACAGTACGGTACGCAGAGCGATCGAATAAGGCGATATACATTCGAATAGTTGAAGTTTCAGTTGAAGTGTTTTGTGGTATTGAAAGTGAAATAAAGCTGAGTTTGATTATTATTCAGTGTAGTCAATTATTATTGAGCCCACGGGTAAAAATGTAACAATACTGATGATACAAAATTCACGTCAAATCGTCGTCGTCCACAGAATCATCCTTTCCTTCTGCGTCTGTATCATTAGGTACTTCAAGCCTAATATTATTAAATAGATCTCACATAGCATCCACTAAAGACGGCAACACTATTTCTTAAGTCGTCTCCCTCATTGTTTTCTAAATCTTCAGGTAAGGCTCTAGCACCCTCTTCTTCCCTATCGACTTCCAATAAATTTGCATTGAAAGATAGTAGGATAGATCTAAAAAAATTTTTCCTAAAGGGTTCGGATTACTATTTGCTAGCACAGGCCTTCTTGTTCTCGTATAAAGATTGATAGAATCTTTGGGGGGTAAGGGATCGAAACTTATATCAGGTCCACTGTTTTCGTCAGTCAGAGAAGATACACCTTTCAATTCGGACAGTAATATATAGCGAGATACATTTTTGTTTCACATTCTTGAACGATTACATTATTTTTTTCTACACTATCTAGAACTTCGTGCACATTTTTTCCAACCTACGAGGCTCCCCAAAGCGATTAGTTTCAAGAGCCAAGCTTTCACATTCATTCTCTGTCTCTCACTGCAGCTTTCACTGCAACTAGTTGAAAATTAGAGATCAAATACAACGCATTCATGAATCAAAATCAAACAGAGCTGTTTCGACCCGCCATAGGTATCATCCGTCTCATCATCATATAAATCACCTTTGAGTTACGTGAATTTTTTCCTAATTTTTTATGGTTTTCGATATCTCTATTATAAGACATTTATATCCTTGTAAATATTACATATTATTAGAATAATAATTTAGTACTGGCCTTGTAGCCATACAATATATAATAAAATCAACTGTTTATTGGCACTGAACTTATTTTCTAGGTGATAATGTCGCATTGATGAGATCGTAGACATTATCTCACACTGTCGAACTTTCAAACTCCTCTTTCTTTCTCTCTTTTTTTCTGTGCCACTTCAGATGTATCTCCAAAACCCAGCTTCCACTCATTTAAACAGTAATAAAACTGTAATTAGTTATAAATTAGAGTCATAAAAGAAATATTTTAAGTGTCATTTAAATATAGGTACTTGCGGAATTACAGAGCCGTATTTTTCTAACACGATATAGGTAAAAAAAGTGCCATGTATAGAATGTGTGCCTTCTAAAAAAAGATACAGAGTATCTTACAATTTTAGATTAATTTCTAATTGATGCTGGCGTACCCCAGAGTTCAAATCTTGCACCGATCCCCAAACTCTCGAAGGAGGCTTGTGGTTGCTCAAAATAAATCCACGAACAGGTCTGAACTATTGATGAGACCTGAGGAAGATCGGAATAGTGCTGTCTCCCCAAAAAAAATGTCTTTCATATAGTAATAACAATAATGTTTATTCACTGAATAATCAGTAAGACAATCAGTATGTATACAAGATGGTGAAAGTAAATAAACAATGCTAGAACGTGACTTCCTATTCACATAGAGCAGTATATGGTTAACAATTATAATATATGATCATTGAGAATAAAACATGAAGAATTGAAAAGTTGGTGATAAAATTCATAACATTTATACATATAGAGTTGGTGACAAAATTAATAACATTAATACATTGAAAGGTGGTGATAAAATTCATAACATTTATACATTCCATCAAATATTCAAAACTGAAATATAAAATGTCTCTGAAGAGCGATATTTTATAAAAGTGAGGTAAAATTTGTGAATGTGATTTAAAATTTGTAAAATGCATACATTCATATTCGACTTATGATTCATGCAAATTTAAGTTATTTTCCTAAAGAAGTTCAACATTTATTCTTCTATATTCATTAATACAGTTGTATTGTATGATTTTCACTATAAGTGAAATATACTTACAATCTAAAATTAATAATAATCGCGAGAAAAATTAACGTCAGGTATTGAATAAAATCAATCTATTTCCTCAGAAAGTATATTTGCTGTTTGGTTTTTGAATTCCTCGGTGTTTTTTTCTGATTTCCGCTAGATTTTGGACTACTATTAGGCTGCTGGCTTGTTTTGTCTTGTCTCAGATATTCCGTTCTTTCAGCTTTATTATGATCTGTTACAATATCGGATTCAATCAGAAAGGACTGTGTTGGGGTTGCCGGTGTACTACTAGACTTTTTTTCAGGCTGATGCTCCTGTAACTCATGCAATTTCTGGAGAGAGTAGCCTTTTTCATCAATAATTAGTTGGTTTCCTTTAATGTAACAGATTTTATCGTTTTCCATGTTCTGTTGAAGATATTCTCTCAGTGCCAAATTGTTCTGTTCTGTTAGCTCGTGAGCTATCAAGTAGTTAGTCCCTTTCGATCTTCTGCAATTCTTTATAACTTCAATCTTCTTCAGATGTGAAATAAATTCTATCTCGACTTGACGTTTGTTCGTTTTACCAAGACAATAGGAATTATTGATGTCTGTTTCTTTAACTTCTACCACCACAAGTTTCCTGAGTTCGGTGCAAATAAAATCTAAGGTGATATTTTCGTTCGGTGCAGCCCACTCTAACACAGTATATCAATCAGATTTTCTTTCCTTTCCAATTTTTCTATTCTCTCTTTCAGGGTTGAGTTTTCTTCTTCTAGCTGGTGGACTCTATATCTGAGATCGTCTATTTTCAACAGAACATTCGCTTCACTCGCTTCAATGGTATTTTTCAGTCCTGATTTAGTGTTTCTGACTTCTCTTGTGTTTCTAACTTCTTCTAATATTTGCCGAGCAATTTTATCATCCGTAGTTATCAACTGGGTATAAAATTCTAGTCGACTGTTTCTGAACTGTGGTTTAAGGTGCACTAGCCCTCTTGATTATCAATATTTCTCTGGCAGTTCGTAAACAATGCGAATAGAGTTTGCTTTCAAGAAAATACTTTTTGCTCACATATGGTACGTAGATCGAATGCCCTTTCACTCAACTATACTGATTTCACTTGTTTGTGGAATTGAACTTCCTTCGAAAGTACATGTAGCAATTACTTTTGTTACGCCTTTGGTAGGGTGCTATCTACCTGCTCATCTTGCCAGATATGCTAATTACATGCACTTTATGGCTCAGTCGCAGAATATTGGAACTGTTTAGTCCCAATACACTGAATCAATTTCAGATGTTATTCAAATTTCACTCACTCAGGAATTGAAACTGATTTTAATTTTCACAAAGTGTCTCGTGGCACTCCTACTGTAGCTTTGATGTGAAATTTGAAATTTTTGATGGGCAAAAAATCACTAAAACTGTCGGGACTCCGGCAATGCACGTGTGCACACGTGAAATATCTGTGTTCTGAAGTATTTTTCTTTGCTATGAAAATTTCTATACATAAGAGTAGTTGTTAGACAACATGACATAGAATTCAGTCATTAGAAAATACAAAAATACAAAGCTAGTCCGTTACTGTGATTGTAAATATGAGAAACAACGGTATCATCATTTTTTTGTATGTTTACTCAACTACTTCAATTTGGAATCCACAAATGTTGAAAGCAAAGAGGCAGAATAGTAACTGTTGAAACAGCTAAAGATTGATTCGTCAGTTTCCTTACTTAGGAGGTTATGATGGTTCTAACAGGTATGAAATTAACTTTATTGTTGATAAGTACATTGAATCGAATCAACACAATCCCGAAAACATGTCAGAAAACAGATAAATCATTATTTATAGTTTAAGTGAGATTGTTCCTCCAGATAAGTTAGTTGTGGGATGTTAATTGTTTGTCAGATCACTATTTTGACATGACACAAGAAGAAATATTTCAATGCCACACGATTTCCCAGCTCTAACCAACATAAAAGAAAAAGCCAATTCAGAAGATCAACAATAAAAGATGACCTTCCTGCCCAAAAATTATACAAGAAAGTATAATGCAAATTACATATCAAGGACCTGAGGAACATTAAACAACTTTGTAGAGAAAATTACCCAATCCCTTGATAACAAGGAGATTGCGGTTGCTGTATTTCTCGATACAGAAGGAGCATTTGATAATGCACTACCTAAATCTATAGGATCTGCCCTGGCTGTAAAAGGCATAGAATCGACCATAA
Source organism: Leptinotarsa lineolata (assembly GCA_015342045.1). NCBI lineage: Eukaryota > Metazoa > Arthropoda > Insecta > Coleoptera > Chrysomelidae > Leptinotarsa > Leptinotarsa lineolata. The sequence goes on along the minus strand of WOGR01004697.1, from coordinate 4,500 downwards.
CTGGATGTATCTATGCCATGCTGGTTAACAGAACTGCAACTACGACTCTTCAAGACGAGGCCATTAGGTTCAGGGTCACCAGGGGCTGCCCTCAAGGTGGGGTACTATCTCCCCTTCTGTGGTCGCTCCTGTTGGATAGTCTGCCTGATGCCCTCGTTGGAAGAGAAGTAGATCTGCAAGCTTATGCAGATGACCTTGTCATTTTGGCAAGGTCCACGTCGGGAAGGGTTGCTTGTAATATCCTCCAAAGGGCGATGGGCGTGGTTCACAGTTGGTGCCTGAGGGAGCAGATGTCTGTCAACCCCAGCAAAACTGTGATAATCCTCTTCACCAGGAGGAGAAAATTGAACGATTTAACGCCACTTTCCCTCAATGGTGAAGTCATTCCATTTGGAATGGAGGTGAAATATCTTGGCATTGTCCTCGATAAAAAAGTCACCTGGAACGCTCACTTTAAAAAAGTTTCACACAAATCCAAACATTCCCTATGGACATGTTGAAGGATTTGTGATAAAACTTGGGGTTTAGGCCCCAAACAAATCCATTGGATATATGTAATGATTGTTAGATCAATGATCACTTATGGAGCAATTGCCTGGTGGCCGAAAGCTTTACAGAAATTGGCCCAGGCGAAGCTTTCTGGCATACAGAGATAGGCTTGTCTGGCTATTTGTGGTGCCATCAGTTCAATACCGTCTATAAAGAGAGGCTAGATTGACTGCATACAGACTTGTGCACATCGCCAATTGCACAAAACTAACTAATGCACTAGACTGCTGGCTGACACTAGAAGTCAAAGCATTCTGTGAATGACCTCTGACTTCATGCCTTCAACTGTCAAGTACAAATTGCCATATAAAGTGCTCTTCTCGAGTAGATAGAACTGGATCCTCCTGGAGAAGGAAATATTAAGAACAGATATTGGTTCACAAATGGATCAAAAACACCTTCAGGCTCTGGTGCAGGTGTTTCAGTTGAAGAATTTCTGCATTCTTCATGTAGATTGGTCTTCCGAGTTGAGTTCTTCCATTGTCGGTCTCGGATTGCACGCATTTCTTCAGCGGGATTCTACCGGCTCTGTGCATACTTCTCACATATTATTACGTCAACTGTTAAAAAAATAAGGTGATAGTTCAAATTTTGCATGATACGTACACACAATTCGCGATTTTTTTTCCATGATTGTACATTCATCTCGAACGTATGTTCAGAGTTTCAGCTGTTCAGCATGCTTATTTTGTTGGTGAGAGATATAAAAGTTAGAATTGTTTTGCGTGTTGCGATTTTTGGCTATCGAATAAAATGGATATGCATTAAATTTTGTGTCGAAAATTGAATTAAGTGCTTCAAAATACTAGAAACGTTGATAGTGGCATACAATTATCGTACTCTGAGCCAAACAAATGGTACAACACAACATCGTAATTATGCCTCAGCCACCGTATTCACTAGATTTTGTCTCCCATGACTTTTTTCTGTTCCCAAGATTGAAATGATCCATAAAAGACGGTGTTTTGCGACGATTGAGGAGATGAAAACTGAATCGGTGAATGAGTTAACCAAAAATTGATGAATAAATGATTATTTTCTTAGTAAAATAAAAAACCACCCTATTTTCTGAACAGGCGGTGTATGTGCCAGTAACTTTGTTGCTTGTTATAGAAAAATTGTTTTTTCAGTGTATTTCGAGCTAGTCACTACAATGAAAGGTATGAAACTTTTTACTACAATGATAGATTGATATTTTACTCCCTACAGTATATGTTCAATAAGTTTTCTTCGTGACGAAAGATTCTTCAGAAAGATTGTCTCTAACCAAAACAGTGAAAATTGAAGTACCGTACGTTTTATGTTGCAAAAAACCGAAACATTCTCTTTTTGACGTGCAATCAACTCCAATTTTCCTACTATTCTAAAGAAACTGATTCAGAGGAAAACAACTCATTTCCCTCAGCCTTAATGAAAGTGACTCTCATCTTTTATATCATATTTACTGTGGAGGCGTCTTCCATTTAAAGAAAATACCCATTTAGAATTAAACGACGCAATTATTTTTTATGACCGGGAATGTAAAGAAATTTCATTACATTTGAAATGAAAATAAAATTTTGCAGAAATTAATAAGGGCTTGTTTCAGATACAGGATAGCTGAGAACTTCGAAAGAAAAATAGCCTCTGAAGTGATAAATTGGCGGATACTCTTCACAAATCCTACAAAAACTTTCATGGAAAATTTTTCACCTTTCAATTACATGATGAAAAGTGTCGTTTTCTCTTCATACTTTCAACGATTCTAAAAACCAATACTTTTATGATGGAATAGAATAGAATATATTTTTTAAATTGAAAGGGTTATATTTTTTTGAAGTGACTAGTTTTTAGGAAAGAAAGTTTTTGGCTTTCTACTACTCCCTCTTGATACAAAAAATGTGGGAATCTTCCAAAGAGAGGAAGAAACCAATCATTTTTCAAAGGAGTAACTCTGAACATAGATGTGTAGATCAGTCAAAGAAGTAACTTTCAGACACAAAATGGAAGAAAAAGCCCTTCTGAAACAGCTACTTTCATATAAACATTGAATTACACGACAGAAAAAATTCTTTCGAAACAAATACTTTTATATGAACACTGAATTATACAAAAAACACTTTCTTCTACTCAAATTGTATTCCAAATATACGTTATAGATTTGAATCAGCTATTATCCACAGATTTTCTACACGATATACTAAATGAAAGATGAAAAAAATTTATTTACATGGAACTCAGCCATCCTCAATGGTAGACACGTGTTTCGCCATAAGACACTTGCCTAAGGGCTCTTCAGTACCAATATGGAAAATATTATAAGAAAAAACACACAATTCATTTATAAATTACTATTTTCATGTCACGGAATAAGTTTGATCTACTTATGTCATCGATGGCATTGTAATGACATTCATTCACTCATTTTAAATCCCAGCCAATAGGAATATTGTTCAACTTGAGGGGGTTATATTTTTCAGGAGTGGATAATTTTTGAGAAAGAGAGTTTTTGACTTTCTACTACTCCATCTTGATATAAAAAAATATGGGAATCTTCCAAATAAATGAAGGGAGCAATCATTTTTGAAAGAAGTAACTAGGATACGAAACCTTTTTTTTTCCAGCAAGAGGGTAGCATAAATTGACATGGCCAAATTCCTTATGAAATTACTTTTTTGATAATGTGCCACACTTACTACTTTCCTATTCAAATTGTTTGGGTGACAGTGACCGAGGGGTGGGGAAAGAGGTATCACAGTTGAGGTTATGATAGAAAGATGTGCCCCTTGGATTACGAATAAACGTGTTTCTGTATTTATTTCAGAAAACATGTGTTTTGAAGATAATCGATCTGTTTCGTTTTCGATGCCCCACCCTTTATATCCATGATCTATTACCAGTTATAACCCTCTCAAGCAAATCTGTATCAACATTGACGATTGAGTGATGCTTATGCGATGATTTTTTGGTCAGAATTCAGCAATTTTTGTAATGAACTTTGCATCTGCACGCTTCATACCCAAATAAAATTGCATGGCATGAGCCTACCGATAAGTCAACATACTCGTCAACTTCTTTAACAGTCATAAGATGATTCTTCATAGAAATTTTTTTCACATTCACCTCATTTTTTCAACATACCTTGTATTATATTATCGACTACCTAGTTTTTCTTAATTGAATCGCACATTCGCTATCACTTCCATGGAAATGATTCTCTACAATATTTAATCAAAGTTATGTTCGGAGTTCAGTTACAAATTATCTCATTAAATTTTCAAACTTCATTAAACTCTCTATGAATATTGAAACGGAAAATTGGGAATGAATCATCTGACTTTCCCTTTGAATATAATACTGTTGATCATGTACAACGGGATTATTTTCATTAATTATTTCAAATTGGGTTGGAAGAATTATTGACCGTCAAATGTCTGATATATTGTATTTCACCGATGTGTATGCGTTCAAAATTGTATTTACACATGATGATAATAATAATATTCATATATGCTACATATTTGCCTAGCTCAAAATCATTTTCAATTCAATAACAATTTCCACTCCTGTACCGAGGGTCTGATAATGGGAAACCCCTTGAGTTGCTAGCTGAAATTTTCATTCACTCCATAGAAGGTTTTGAATTCTATATAAACTCCAATTAACTTTGTTACAATGGATATTTTCACGAAGAAATTTCTGGGTTGGAAATGGGTAATTTAATGTAGCAGAACTACAAAATGTTTACCCTGAAATATTGTTATTTTTATTGCCATTCTTCAAAAGATATGTTGATGACTTCAGTTTCAAAAAGTAAAGAATCTGGAATATAATACATCCTTCAGAGTTTTCATCATGTGAGAAATCAATTCATTAGCATTTCTCTACACCAGTGGTCGCCAATCTCTTCAATGTGTTGAGCTACTTTGTTAATTTTGGAATAAACAGCGAGCTACCCACACGGAAGCCACG
>WOGR01004696.1:0-14471 GCA_015342045.1 Leptinotarsa lineolata | reverse complement strand
GCGCCTGGGTTGCCGGTCCGGTTTCGCACCAGTTGCTTAGGTAAGTGGTGACGCAACTCACCAAAGACCTCAGGTGTTGCTGGCCTCCCTGCTTATTTATTATTATTATTATCATTATTAATGTTACTATTATTATTGAGATTTAGAATTTCGTGGTCACTGTTTGGTGTTTCAAGTTTTTAGGCTGTTGTTGGAATTTCTTCCTGACGTTTAAACGGTGTGAGTGTTTGGCATGTTCGAATATCCGTATTATCTCTTTTAAGAGTGGAGATACCTCCCTCTCTACAGTGTATCTCCAATCTTGGCAGCGATAACCCGAACCTCTGAAGAAGCCAGTCACTTGCAACGGGGAAACTCCAACAAGAAATTCCCACCTGAACACCAATTTTATTATCATTATTATTATAAGTAAGATCTGCGAAAGTCTTTAAACTGGACTTGAAGAAACTTTCCATTTTATTTTGCGCAACAAAGTAATATTTAAGTCAAGATAATCTCAATAATTAGGTTGTGGAACTGTATTCTAGATTTGGCTGATTGCTTGTGCACAATGCTTTCCAACCCCTCCTTTATGGAAAACTTTACGAGAATCTTGTATGAATTGGAGACATAGAGTAGCTCTCATTGAACAGTGGAATCGTGTTAATCTGGCCTTAACATCCAAGGTTCTGGTGTTTATGTATGGTGGTTCTTTTCCGGAATTAAAAATAGGTAATTACAATGTTGAATAAGTCAGTTATTCAGTTTTAATTTTGTATATTAATCAATATGGTACTCATCACTTTTTATTTTTTAGGTGAAGAGGATTTGATACCTAGTGGTATGTCTAATGATTGTATAGCCCAAAGTTGGTATAGATTTTTGAATACTATTGGTAATCCAGTCAGCTTAACCAAACCCAAAGTGAGTATTATCTCACTATATTTTTTTACTTTTATTGATTATAATGATAATAATTATACATTAACCAAACTCAAAGTGAGTATTATCTCACTATATTTTTTTACTTTTATTGATTATAATGATAATAATTATACATTTTTACAATATAAATTTCATTTCCAATACGTGTTTCACTACATATTAGCTTCCTCAGTTGGAATGATACTCCACACTACTACACTTATACAAATTATCGACCTCAATTAATAGAGATTACTAACCGATAATAGGAAGTTTTGAGGATAGTTACAAAGTAGCAGGTAAGTTATTGTAACATATAAATCGACTAGTTCTAGGAAATTTTTGTCCTGTATGTAATGGCCCTAGTTTATGTCGGAATCACTGTTGTTTTCCAACAGATGGCATGCATACACGAATTAGTTTCCTTTAATTCAAAACTTCTTTTGTGTTCGTAGGTTCTCGAAATTTGAACTAAAAAAAACAATTAAACCTATGCATGCCATTTTTTGAAAAACAACAGCAATTTTGACATGAACTACTAAATGAAGTCGATAATTTGTATAAATTGCATTGTAAAGTAGTGTAGAGTATCAGTCTAAATAAACAAGCTGCTATGTTACATAAACTGAGAGTTTACTTGAGAATGGTTTAATAAACTGAAACCGGTCATAACAAATGAAAATCTTCATAGAAATTAGACAAAAGTTATTTCCTTTATCCTATATATAATATGAATTTCTGCGAAATAAATAAGTCATCAATCGAACAAATCATGAATAGTGTTATTGATTTTCACCAAGTAACGGGTCAGTGTATTCAAAATTTAAAATTTTCAACTTCATTGAAATTTTGATTATATACATGTATATATTTTGTAGGTGATAAGTCAAACACAAAAATTTCTTCAGTTTGCTATAAGTACCGATGGGGTCATTGACCCATGCCAACATCCATGTCTTCAAGCGTTACCGCTTATCTTCCTTAAAGCTATTAAGGGAATCGCTGGACAAGTCGATGCGTTCCTGGGTTTGTATATGTCAGATAAGATATCAACATTTTCATTTAGAATCTACTTACTTTCTTCCAAACAGAGTGACTAATTTTTATAGTCAAGATTCATTCATTTCCACACTATCTTTTGAGTATGTCTCTCATTAATTCCAATTATGAAAACTGCTTTGATATTGAAATGTGCTGTCAAAACAAGAACAATATTTTTAAATTCTCCTCTCACATTGAAAAATATTTCGTAGTTTTTTTGCATTATATTTCTATCAAACGCTTTTGAGCTGAGTAACCAAGAAAAAGATGGAATAAAACAAGTTGCTGGAAGAAGTAATACGGAGCTGGGTAAGGTTCTTGACTACCCATACACACATTAATACCATAATAATTTACTATTCTTGTAAGTACAATCATGTCATAGTCCAAGAATGTACATACACATCATAATATATCTACACAGTTTTACAAACATGCAACATGTGTTTCGCTATACAACAGCTTATACAATAGCATAGGTTGAATTAGTTTTTTTAGTTCAAAACTACTTTTATATTTCGCGATTCTCGTTTTGAAATTTCTTGAAGATTTTCTTATGCAAACTTTTGGGCATTATCTACATGTTAGCTTGTGGACTCCTAATCAGGTCAAATCAAATCCTTTATTTTTCTGTTTGACAATTTTATAGGTATTAGAAGTAGCCAGTAAAAGCTAAATCATAAAGATAAATTATAAACTACTACACCCAAACTATAAGCACTCACAAAAACGTATGCACACACCACACATACACTTACGTTAAATAATCATTAATGCTCTAATATGCATTCAAAACTTTAGGGGTAATTGAAGTATACTGTAATCTCCTATAACATATGAATTTTCTTGTTTGCTTGCAATGGGTTAAGTTCTCACACAGTTTAATAATTCAGTGCAGTTGGTTGGGTGGAAGAAAGCACTTCTCCCACCTCTCTTTGGGTGAAAACTGGTACTAACTCCGCCTTTTGTTAGGCCATTTTCCCTGGCGCTATCGTTAATTTAGTTTGATTCTACCAATAAAATCGTTTATTTTTATTTCTGCAATAGTAATTTGTAATTTTTTATTATTTTAATTTTTTTCGATTTTATTTTTTATGGAAGGTCCACAGTTGATCTTAGATAGTACTAAACGAACACTAATTATTTTTTCAAAGTACCCAAAAGTATTTCTGGATGAGTTCATTCACGAGTAGATGAAATTTTAAATCAGAATCATAATAAATTCTGATATTTTAATGGAATCTACAATATGAGATGATGCTTTGAGATACAGCCTGTTTAGTTTTCGAAAATACCCATATGATCCAGAAAGAACATTTGTTTTGGTACTGAATGATCAATCCCTCGATAAAGCAAGTGTTGAAATGAATAAATCTTCTCACATGCCATCAATAATATTCCAGAATTAAAACTTTTCTCTTATTTTCCGAAATATATATACTTTTTCTGTTTAGTGTACAAATAATTATGGTGTTGACACTGTAAGTTATATTGGTGCAGGTATTGCACAGCCTGTATGGTGGGATGCTGTGGTGACAGGTGCTGCCATCGACAAGAACAAAGAAGCTGTTCCGATTACACATTCCCCTACACCCCCCACCCAACGCAGATTAGCTAAAAGTTTTAGTGTTGCACCATCCTCTTCTGCTAAGGGTAGAGTTTAGATGATTTTTATGTTTCGTTTTTTTTTGGAATAATTTGTTTGATAATTCCTTTTCAAAACTACACAATAAAAAAGTTATTCTGTAAATATTGGAAATGCATGCTTGTTTGTATTCAAATTGAGTTTTTTGAGTTTTGTGATATTATGAGTGAAATCAAAAGATTCACAAGGATATATTTATTAGGTGAAAATGTTGAAAGTTGACTTGAATCACTGACAAGGAAGTTGAATAGCCATAAATAAATGATTAAGAGCTATAGATATAATTATTATACGGATATAAAATGGAGATATTTGACCATTCTGGAATCTTTGGTGTATCCTGTATATAAGAAATTCATTTGGAATTGAAATTCTCATTGGAGTTAGTTTTTCAAAATAAAACTTAATTAATTACTGTTTGCAGGGTGGGCCATCACAAATGTATCACGAGGCAGAAATGCCAGGCAAGGAACTTTTATGTAAAATTCCTAAAACACAAAGTTTTTTATGTGTTGGAAAAGTTTACACCTAAAAAATTAGTAATGATAATAATTCCTTGGTGGTCATGTAGCTTGCCGCAGTAAGGCAGAAATTTTGGCCAGACAAATGCAGAAGTATGTTATTCTTTGCTTATTACATTTGCTTAGGGCACATGATTCTCGGACCAATTGATCACTTACCTCAGGGTTTGGGTAGAGGTTAATGGTTGTTGATGCTGCGCAATCAACCTCTTTGATTAATAATACAAAAGTTCACAATATAAAAAAAACACTTTTTATCTGACCAATGCCAAAAAATCAGGAATAAGAGAAGAAAAAAAAAAGAAAAAAGAGAAGTGAAATGATACAAAAATGGAGATACATAGATAAAGGACTGAAGAAAATTATTATAATTAATTTTTCCTAATATGAACATCTACAGTGTCAAATAAAATGAACTTTTGGCAGATTTCTCGCTGCCAGCGCAGACTTAGTTATTCTGAATGTTAAATAGATATTGTTTAAACATACTTTCAAATACATTTTCCGACAAAGTGAATCAATTATTTTTCAATTCATGTAGATAATTTATTGTGAGAGAGATATAAGAAAAACTTAGTTTAAATATTGCTTTTTTATGAAGCAGAAAGGGACTCTAACTTTTTACACAAATTCAGATATTATTTTCTGTTCTATGACAAATATCAATAAAGAAGAACCCAGAATCTGATGATTTCAAAGAATATGTATGCTACATGAAGATATCTACTATTAAGCATATTCAACCGCTGAAAATCTGCTATTTTGTGTGGAATTCTAGAACTTCCTCTATGTGACGTCTATCGTTGTCTAAACATGGATGATACACATCACAGTGGCTTGAATGAGAAGCTCTAAAATTAATCCAACTTTTTTCAATGCCACCTGAAGTGTACTTCAAAATTTTCTATTTCCAAGCTGTAGTTTGTCACTTTTTAACTTGTTAGTATTACTTTTCAACTTATAATCAGTGGAGTCACTCTTAAAATATTATTTAAATCAAAATTTATGTGAGTTACTGTTTAACCAATGTCTGACGATTTGAAAGATAAATATAATTGAGAGTCGCTTGCTCAGAAATATCCACAAGACTTCTTCTTGCCTATTATGTCTATCTGTTGCAGAATCTTCAAAGATCTGAAAAGGGGCGTAATCCCCAGTGGGAAACGAATCACTATGCATTGCTGTTTTGCTTCTGCAAATTGGTCCACTTGTTCAAAAGATATGGAGCATACACTACACGAAGTGTAGTGCACTCTACTTGACTTGATTGGAATCTCTGCAATGACGATTCATCATAGAATGAACATTGCGAGTTCTTCAAAATGTAAGACATTGCTTGAAGATAACCTGTATCATTTTATGGAGTTTGTCAGATACCATTTCTAGCATTTACTTGAATAATGTGGTAAATTTTCGAATAAAGTATATTCAATTTTTGCATTTGTTGGAGTTTTGAAACTCCATGTTTTTCAAAGGAATGGACCGATTTTCAAAAGCAAAGCAGCAGTGGATGGGGAATCGATATCATATGAACCCTATTACCTCTAGCACCCTGCTAGAAACACAACGTTTTGAATTGGTTTTTGGGAAAAAACTTGTCTTCATCACAAAACAACTTAATATATTTTCAGATTTTTGCGAATTATGCATTCCTTGACACTATTTTAATATTCAATCAGTTTGACAGTTCATGAAAATGTTCAGTTTGTATATGTAGGAATTTTCAATTTTCGGCTATTCTTTTTTAGTACAGAGAGATTGAATTGAAGTAATCTTATTGCTTCATGTATATGTTTAAGTACAAACCAAAGTTCCAGATAGAAGTTGTCCCGTTCCTCTATCTGCTTGACCATTACATTTATTTATTTAATGCACATGTGTAGAGACAATACTGAAACTTAAAGGTGCACAGGTTTAGAAATATAGCAAGGGTAATTGATAATGAAAATGGAAAAACTTCACTTGAACTTGTTATTATACCCATTTCTACTATTTCTGTTTTCAGATAATTTCTTATTGTAATCGTTGAATTAAACTCGCATTGCCATTTGTAAGAATCTTTTCTCACACAAGCACATGCACCTACTATATTTTTCTTTGTATCTGGATACCTATGATTTTACATGTTCTCAAATATAGTTCATTTGTGCTAATCAAATGTAACTAATACTCTTTAATTCTATATCTGACAATTCTGTTATCTTCACCCATTTGTTTTTCCAAATAATTTTACTACATATACGAAATTCTAGCTGTATAAATTAATTTATTTCAAATCATCCAGGTATACCAAAGGCATCTTTAATAGGCTTGACAACTAGTCGCAGCTCAGCTGTACCGACTCCGTCGGTTTCAAATTCCGGTCCATCTTCAGCTTCTAGTGTCTCATGTAAGTTTTCTTAAAATAATATTGGAATAATATTCAATGACTTGTACACCTAATCCAACTACTCCAAGTAGTGAAACATTGAGTAACTCACACTAAATCAACGAGGTCTACAATATCGATAGACTCAATTTTTGGAAAATAATCTACTTTCTCTTCAAGATTTTCAAATCTATCATAATTTGTACCCTTTGGAATCTGTTCAAGAAATAATCTGTTTTTCCATTAACCAGCAGTCGCCTCTCTATGAACGACAACCCTCGAAAGTCGAAACTTCTGCGAGCTAGAGATGAACGGGGTCTTACCTTTCAACGTGCGATTCCTAGCATGGTACATCCCAATTCAGCTGTCTTCTTCACTACAGATGTTTTATAACTTCTTGAAATAAAACCTCCTATGGCATAAAATTGAAACTATTCAAAAAAGTACTTTTATGAAACTCACTTGCAGTACATTTGAATTTTATGTGTCTTCTAATTCAGACATGAGAGTTTTGTGTTACTGATTTTTCAGAAAATTGTTGAATATGAAACTTGAAGAAATGTTATAACTAAAACGAAAATCATGTTTTAAAATGTATGTAAGAATTTTGTTGCCTCATATTTCAATAACTATTCAAGTTTTTCAGGAAGGTTTTTCTAAAGATGCTTGGTTTTACGTAACCGTGGCCTATCTCTTATAGATAAATCTCATTTGTAAATTTTTTCTCGGCCCTTCTCAAGATCATCAAAAAGAAAATACATTTCATATCTCATATAATCGTTTTATAGTTTTCTTTCAGTGATTTTACAATTCTGCTATTAATCTTATGCCGAATAGATTTAGTTTTACCACCTCTCTCTCGCCTTGCAATGGGGTGCTTTAGAATATCCCTGCCGAGTGAGGTATCACCCGTAGAGGTGGAAGTCCTCTTAAAAGCAGACCTCTTCCTGAGGTATTTATACCCATGCCATTAGAACTTTTTAATAATGAATTCATTGCACAAAAGAAAAACGTTACAACATAGAAATAACATAAGCTAACCTAATTCATGTATAATAAAGTGGGGAAACCTGTAAGAAATAAAATTCATGTACGGGTTGAACGCCTTGCAGGGTAATAAGTATAAATAGTAAATATGATACATAAGCATTACTTCAAATCTCTAGTAATGATGCATAAAAATAAATTTGAAAAATACAAGAGAAACAAACAATTGAGGTTAAAATGAAAAATATAACTAGTGTTTGAGAAAGTAATTTTCACAAATTAATACATGCATAGAACAGTGCAATATATCTCAGAAAGTATATATCATGGAATGGGTTTATAATCAAAGGAACTTGACCGAAGTACTATACCATGAAGGGGTTTTCAATTTGTAGATGTATATCATCCCTCGAGGTAGATTTGATATAGATTTTCAACTTGTTTTTGAATTGTTTGATATTATTAATTTCTGAGATATTTTGCGGAATGCGCTCGTAAAGTTTCGGGCTCAAAAATTAAAAATTCTTCCGCCCAATAGACTTTAAAGCTGGAGGAGGTAAGTAAGTAGTGTGTTTCTTGTTTAGTAGTGTGCCGAAAGGATGTATGACCCTGAGACTACTTAGTGTCTTTAACGGAACCTTGTGAGTTACTGGGCACTCTCACGTAGAAAGTATTGTCACGGTAATTCAGGGCTTTGCATTAGAAATGTACTATGACATTGAATTTTCAAAGAAAGTTTTAGAACTTTTGTGATCTCAGAAGACAACCTGAGTAACAGAGATTTTTTTGTTTTGAAAATATAAGATTTATTTTCACTTGTTTCCAGCTCTTACATCTTTTGGTTTGGAACCAAGGTCACCTTTGGCTCCAGGAAGAGCAAAGTGTAACACAATATTACACCTGTTTGGGGAATGGTTATTCGAAGCAGCCTTTATTGGCTGCGAATTACCTCAAAGTAAGCTGATGAAATTCAAAATATTACAACAATCGAACTACATATGTTTTTCAGGGCAACTAAGCGATCAGAAACGACCAAACTCTGTGGTAATGGATAGTAAAACTTCCTTGAACTTCTCTCAACCCGGTTCCATGACTGATACCAGTGAACTGCCTTCTGGTTTGACAATCGACAAATATGAAAGTGGTAGAGCTGAAGCTCTGGGGACTCTTTGTCGAATTATATGTGCCAAAAAAACCGGAGAAGAAATTCTACCTGTTTACCTCGCTCGGTAACATCAAAATAAATGGTATATTTCAGTTTTATCACCATCTTAAATTTGGCAGGTTCTACTTGGCCATCATTCAAGGTCTCAAAGTGTCATCCTCTAGAGAATGCGGAGAATGTTTGGCCGCCATTCTAATCAACTCTCCTGACCTGTTTCACTTAGATCTAGATGGCGTGAGGATTCTAATGCCTGCTTTCATTTCTGCACTAGAAGTTGTTTTACCTGAAAAAGATCTGAAATTGAGTAGCAATATTAATAAAGTGGAACTCAGGAAAGCTTCTATACATCTTTTGTTATCAATGTTGGTGCTGCCCCTGCATTTCCATGGCACTGTCATCAAGGAACTTATAAATACAGGTGTGTTATATTTCGTATTTGGCATATATCTATAGTAAATTATTTATTCCCATACAAAAAATATGCATCAATATAAACAACATTGTTGTTTTCAAGTTGAGGGGGGTATATTTTCAGGAGACGTTATTTTTTGGGAAAACAGTTTTTTGGCTTCCACTTTGTGTCTGAAAGTTTACAAAAACCTGCCTTCCACCAGTGTGTACTCTATTTCTCTTGCCTTCTCTAGACTGTCACGATCGATTTTGTGTTATCTAAATTTATCTATCTGTTGAAAATTTCCATATACGAAGGGTACTATTTATATTTTGGGAATAGCAGATAATAACAAACATTTTTTAAAGAAAATGGATTCGTTATTATCAAAGGTAAACTGCGTTGAACACGCAGTTTACCTTTGATATTCGGAAACAAGAAGAAGTCATTGGGTGCCAAATCAGGACTGTATGGAGGATGAGTCATCAACTCGATGTTTTGACTGCTAAAAAATTCACCTATTTGGACGACTTTCACGGAATTCGTCGGCGACCGAACTACGACCACGATTGAATTCACTATAGCAGCGATATACCTACTGTGGTTTTTGATAGTGCTTTGTCGCCATATAAAAACAGTTTATAGACACATTCTTGTTGAGATAATCCACGTCGAAAATTGTGAAAAATAATCCAATGATAACATTCTTTTGAAATTTACATTTTTTGGTCAAATTGATTTTCTCAACTCACTGTAAACAAAACAAATAGCACTTGTACATCAAAACGCTGCGAGTACGTTTATGCTAGAAAATGTAAAACTTCATTATGGTGTTACAACATTTTACCTAATGCCATTAGTGTTCCCAGTTCTCGAAATATAAATAGTACCCCATCGTATATTGTATTTTCTTAAAAATACTATTATCTTATAAAATAATAGCTCTTTTTTCACACAAGGCCTTTCTGGCTATCTTCCTTTTTGTATTTATATCCTATATTTTTTAATATCTTGTATAGACTTGTCCTACCAACAACTTCTATTTCTTTTCGTGTTACTTCAAGAGGGTTAACCTCCAATGTAATGTGTTTTTTAGGTTTTCTTTTCAAAATTTTTTTTCTATGAATCTGAGACCTTAGGATGAAGTTTGTTTTGTTTTTTTTGCAACTCTGGTCCAGCTTTGTCGAGTTTAATCACCTATTTCAATTTAGATTCATCTGCAGTAGCTTCACATACCAGATGGTGAATTTGTCATAATGACCTAGGAGGGAAACTTTTCTCGAAGCTAGACTTGAGTTTCATAGATTAGAAAACTGTCATTTGCGAATGTACTGTATCTTAATTTTGTTATTTCAGGATCAAGTGACAAACCTGTTACTTTCATTCAACTAAAACCAAAGTTGATGAATCTCTTGATGAATGCCTTGCAGATAGAATCTGATCCTGCAAACACACATATGCTTCTGGGAGGTTTATTTTTGTGTGTTCAGGACTCTGCTATTTTCGAAAAAGTTGACCAAGTAACCCAGCCTTCCACTGAAACTTCTTCCAATTTGCTCAGCTCAGGTATAAGCAGGACATTTTTCTGTTCCATATCTAAAACCCTGTGCGAGATTGAGAAATTCTAAGTTTTATTGAGAATCGCTGGAATATTTTGTATTTTTGAGGTTAATTTTCAATAACGAAACTAAGAATTTCTCAAATAAGTCTATTTCTTTTCTGAGTTTGAGAAACATGTATCCAATATATGGCACTAGAGTAAAATATGGGTTCTGAACAATTCAATTTTTTTTCACTTGAGTTCTTTATTTTTTTGCTTAAGGTGGGTGATTGATGATTTTGGTCAGACAGAAGGATATACATTCAGACTCAGTCAATGCATGACCACTGACCGGCCTTATTTTCATCATTCTCATGACCATAATCAGTTAAAATTCAATTTATTCGAATACGTTACAGAGCTAAAAAATTGAAGATAATAGAGAAATATTAATAATTATCAAGATAATATGTAATATGAAACAAGAAACAAACTAAAGTAAAAATGTTAGAAATGAAAAATACTATTGACCAATCAAACTGAACTATTTCTAGGTTAGTTAAACCTTTTTTTAAAATGTGAATATGATGATATTTTGGTTTGGAGTTATGTCATTGTCATTGTTGGATGAATTGAATAAAATTCTAGCATGTACTTTTCAACTGTCTCAACATATATGGAATATTGATCAATCTGATTTCAGATGAAATTATAATTTATATGGCAATTTTATTTCTAAAATCTGCTTTGGCATTTGTAAACCTGCACTTTGTTTCGATATTTTTCTTATTATTTCACTATTTTACTTTGCAATTTGTATCTGCTTGAATTATGGCTTATGTAGCTTCTGACACTGCAAGTATGGTGAGCATGGCTAGCAGTGAACATTCCACAACTGCTGATCAGTTTGGTTCCACTGATTGTGATCCACTGTCGCTACACTTAGGTATGTCGAATGAAATATTATAATGCACTTTATTTTTTTACATCACTTTCGTCACTCGCAAGCAACTCGAAAATGGATGCTCTTTAAAGGGTTGTTCGAAAACACCTAACTAATTTTGAACTTGATGCGATAATAGTAAAGCAGCTAGAATTTAACTAATTCATTATCAATTTTGTTTGTGTAGAAATGACCAGAGTGTTTTATCGTATAATAATCATCAGTTGCAAAGGAATATTGGTCCAGGTCATTTTTTCCTCATGCTAGGTCGATAATTTTCAGTACAAGACGATAAGTAGACTTATTAATAATAGTAGAGAAGCATATATATGTAAAGTTTAATGAAGTATCATTCCAAAATATAGGTAAGCAATGTGTGAATGAAATTTGGCTATATTTCTACAACCCAGAAACGAAGCATCAATCGAAGGAATGGAGACACTCAAAAATCTGCTGGACAAGTTCTAGCTTCAGTTTTTGAGGATTGTCAAGAAGTAACTATGATCGATTCAAGCAGTTCTTTGAAATAACACTCCTTTTGACAAATCATTTTTGTATGAGGTTATAGAAGTTTTGAAGGCTTGGTTTGCAGGGCAAGATAACAAATTTTGTTTGAAAGATCTACAGAAGTTGCAGGTTCGCTGTAATAGACATTCAATTAAAAAGGAGTATGTTTAGTAAAGTATTTTGACAATCAGATTTTGTTTGCTCTTGAGTAGGCTTACAATTTTTCAACACATATTTTCTATAATTTTCTATGTATTTACAGTACCACAAATGTCTTTAATAATCTAGTTTTCTTTTGAATATTAAGATTTTATATTTTACCTGCTTCTTAATACTTGATATTGGTTGAGATCATTACCACCTTTGTCATTTGAATCTGACAAAGCTGAATGATGAAACCGGTTTGATATGTTGGAATAAAAAAAGTAATTGAATTGTGACCAAATCAATTATCTTCTATTTGAGCATTCATTTTCAACTATATATATCTACTAGAATTTGCAAGATAAAAATTATGTTTGCATTTGTCTGCTTACATTTATACTTTGAGTTTTAAGTAAAATTAATCGATAATCATTTGATTTATTTTGTAGATTCAGCACATGCTCTGTTTGTGAGAGCAACATATTTAGTTTGCCATCGGTTAATTTCTTCTTGGAAAACGGATTTGAATGTGTCCCTTGCTGCTTTGGAGCTATTATCTGGTTTGGCTAGGATTCATATCAAAGGTTCAGGTCAGTATGTTAATATTATTCACTTCCATTTTTGTGGTGAATTAGATCAGAAAGGGGAAGTAGGATCAATGAACTCAACAAAGTTTCTTTACTACCGTCTACTTGTACCAATGAATCACAAATGTATTTTTGTAAATTTTTCATACGAAAAGTTAACAGTAAACTTTTTATTATGTTTAACATCAAAATCATTATTCGAAAAATTATCCTGATGTAAGAGGTTGACTTATATGTTTTCCTCGAAATATAGATAAAATGTTAACTGGAAGAAAATTTGAGCACACTCAATGCTGATAATAATATCATCAATACTTCCAAGAAATATAAATTTTTATAGAAGGTATGAAAGAGATTAGCAACTACTAAATAAACATTCAGTGAAATTAGATGATATCCATAACATGTTTCAGTAAATAAATTCATTAATTATTTTCTTTGATACATATATAATAGTTTAAAGGGACCGTGTTGAATTCAGTTATTAAATCAGTGTTTTGTTTATAGATTCCATTATATACTATTGTAGATAGTGATTTCAGGGAAACATAACGAATTTTCAGTATATATTTAAGCAACACTTCATTGTGAGATTTTTCACTAAACAGTTTACATTCATGATAGCTTTTTCAGGCATGATCAATCAAAACTGACGGAAAAATCTGTTTTATAGCGGTTTTATTGCGGTTTTAAAAACTGTTTAGTGAAAATCTTACAGTAGAGTTAACCTTAAATACGTTAGGTTAGGTTTTATACTAAAACATATTTTGCGGTTTTGTAAACTGTTTTGTGAATATCTCACAATGAGTATTACTTATATAGTAAGTATCGACCAATTTCATCACAAAATTTTACTAATTTTGCTTTTGAATTGAAATGATTTTAATTGGTTAGATCTTTTTGTCAGGTGATCAGGGCAATACATTAAAGTTGTGACTTTGTATAATTGGTTTGTTTCTTCTAGGAATGTCAATTTGTAAATACAGTTTATTTTATGATTTCACTGGGTTCAAGGTCGATTTTGTGACAGGACCTCAAAGAGAAATCAAATGTTGAAGTCTTCAATAAAAGGAAACAGAAATAAATAATTTTAAGTTATTTCAGCAACAAAAAAGATCTCACGTTTATATTATCATTAGTATGATGGAAGTTTGAATTTGTGTACTCCATGACAAAGTTTGATTAATGCATTGACTAAAAAGTAATATTTCAGATGCGATGGAATGCAAGAGAGCTGTCAAATGGCTCTGTGACTATATAGTTTCCCAATGCTCACGTCCCCCACCTGCTCATTCTAAAGATTTACATTCTACAATTGTAGCGGCTTTTCAGTGCTGTTCAGTATGGTTACTTGAACATCCGTATCTCCTTCGGGACAAAGATTGTCTAAATACAGTAAGTTACTAATTTCCCTCAACAATCAATTACTGCAGGCAAGTTTGTATCCAAAGTAATATTGTTAAGATCTTATTATCGCCCAACCATCAACACAGTGTCTTATTTCATTAGGGTGCTGCAAGGTGCTTCATCGGACCAGAACACGTTATTGCTTTAGGCTTTGCCAAACAAACATTGAACACCTGGATGGCAAGAAGTTTTAAAGACCTCTGGCAAAATCTTTCAGGATTGGCTCACTCCAAGGCGTTCATTCACCCTTCGAAGCTTGAAACCAAAAAGTTGTTGGACTTTATAGTAGAGATGAACTACGATGTCTAACAGGCCTCCTTGC
>WOGR01004695.1:0-14472 GCA_015342045.1 Leptinotarsa lineolata | reverse complement strand
TATATGTGTATATATTTCATATATGTGTATTTTTTGTGACTTGTCCAGACACCATGGTGTACTTGTGATTAATAAATTATTATTATTATTATTATTATTATTATTACTATTAACATTTCATTCATATCAAATTTTGTGTTCAAGGGCTGCTATGTATGATCAATCTTATTGTTCATTTGCAGGCTAATGTAAATCTAAAAAACAAAAAATAATGTAGCTGTAGGTTGGAAAAAGTTTCAAAAGAGTTTCTACACAATTATCTCGATAAACAATGCATGGGTTACGAAATTTGTTGCGCAAAATGCTTCGCTTCATTTTCAAATTATGCTAGATGATGATTGAAAATTTTGAAAATGAATCAGATTTGAATCTGTTAGTTCAAAAATTTTTAGCGAATATGTGAATTGCAACATGCAAAAATAATCTCAAGCATCATGATTCTGAAACAGCCAATTTAGATAAGTTAGATTTGGTGACCATTCCACATTCTTTAGTACTGGTGAAGATAAATGTAGTGGAATCACGGTAATAAATTTCAAGTGAGATTCCTTTCAAAAATATTGAGGATTGTCAAAATGAAATTTCTGAAAACAATGTAATATTCTGGACTTTCTGTTTCTATACTTTTGGCAACGAAATTTAACACAAAAAAGGCAGTCGGTGTTTTGAGAAGAATTCCCATTGCAATAATCAGTCAGTTTGAATCATTTAAGGATTTGGTCATGAACTTACTCGATACAGATTGTTTTGTGTCAAGTTCATAATCAAAAATAGTTTCAAGTATTTTTCAGATAACTATAATTCATTAACTCATCCTATAGAGAACACTCTATTTATAATTACTCCGACATATTATCTGACGCGGTAAATATACTGCACCGTGTTTTATCTCCACCATAAATATACTGGTGAAATCATTAACACTTTCATATTATTACCTTGTGATCACATTATCTCTCTTACGTATTTTTGAGCAATCAACGACAACTGGTACGCCAAATAACAAAAAAGTACCTCATGCATATTTCATTAGTTCGTTTCATTTGTTGCTACGTATATATCACCTTGACATAAGTATAGTTAATATGTGCTTTACAGATAAATGGTCTCGCTCAGGTACAAAATATGTCAATAGTGCAATTCAAAAGGTTATAGAAATGAGAGATGAATTCATAGAGTTGTATTTAAATTTGTTAGTATATTTGCACTCGATTGATTTCCTTAAGAAAATATTGGGCTTATACACCATGGTTCTGAAGTTATTATGATATTTAGTTCATTATATCCTACTTAATTAAATGTAATGATAAAGTAGGAGATAATTTTTCATTCAAATATCCTTGTATTTTAATTTTTTAAACGGTTTTACTTTACTTGCCCTGTCTTTCCACACAATCGAATAATATGCTGCTGTAGCTGATCAATTCATAGTTCTTAAAAAATGATTCATGTTGTTAAGCTGGGATAAAGCCATTTCTTATATTTATTAATAATAATAAAAACTTTTCTAACAGAAGCAAGAGTACATTTCTTCAAGGAAACAAGTTGAATGAAGTGCCTAGGCGATAAGTGCTACTGCACTTGTTTCGTAAACAATTAATAGGTATATAAAATGATACAAAATACAAAAAATAAAACGATAAAAAACAGTAACATTGCATCACGATGAATCAATGATTCAAAATATGATAAAGTAGTAAAAATAATGTAATAATAAAATAATAAAAATTAATAAATTTTTTTTTTATAAAATAGTTGAGATTAACACTATAGGTAATGCTATGATGATAGTATATTGCAGGAGAAATAACACTATCAAGTATTGAAGATGAATATGTAAAACCAAGATGAGTAGATATTTATGTAGGACCTGTTTTGTAAACTTCAATCTAGAAGATTCATTACAAAGTTTCTATCAGTTTCTAATATGAATTTTTTCAATTCTTTTTTTGAACGATTACTTTTGATATTTCTTATCGCTTCCGGTGTTGTATTATAAAATTTTGCAGCAGTGAAAGAGTATGGCTCTTTGTGATATTGATTTTTTCACGATGACTCGGTAAGTGAGTTTTTCACAATGTAGAGTGATTTCGGACTTGTTCTTTATTTTTACTAAAGTGATATGTTACATTTGTACAAAAATAGTGTAGCTGTCGGAGATCCATAATAGAATATTCCTTATATAGACGGTCTCTTGCAAAGCGCTCATTTTTCGAATAGATCAGTTTTAAATACCTCCTCTGGATAATTTCCAATGGATTTAAATGTACCCGCAAAACTGAGCCCCACGCTGTAAAACCGTATCTCAGGTGACTTTCTACTAAGGCGAAAGTTTCTCTACTTCCTTCGTTGGTAAACATGTTTTGAGTAGTCTAAATCTATACAGTATTGATTGGAGTTTTTTGATAGTATATTTTATATGAGCGTCTCATTTCGAATGTCTATCGATATATTATATACCTAAATATTTAATTTCTTTCACATAGTGAATTTCAATCACCTTGAGTGTTGACAATTTTAATACTTCCATATGGACAGCTATTCGATATATTGCTGCTGAAAGGCAAAAAGTTGGTTTTTTCTAGATTGACTGTTAGAAGACGCTTGTCAAACCATTTTTTCACTAGTTTGAAGTCTTTTTCAACCTTTTTTTAATGCAAAGTCCAGGTTTCTGCCTCACAAAATACTGCCGTGTCATCAGCATATCCGATGATCTCACACTCACTGTGAAATTTGAATAAATCATCAATATAAATGTTGAACAATGAAGGACCCAATACTGTGCCTCGAGGAACACCGCAATTAACTTTCTTCAGATCACTAGTATTATCATTCACTCTTACAGCTTGCTTTCAATTTTTGATGTAACATTTGTTGAACTTTTAATATTTTTATATTGATATCTTTATATTCTTACCATTCATGTGACAATGTGATCATTTTAAGGAAATTTGGATATGCCAGTTTCATTTTATTCATTTAAAATTTTTTTGAATTCATTTATAAAATTTATCACTTTAATCTAGAGACGTTGTTGCTCATTTGTAGTGTCTGACATAGTACCTATAATATATAGTATATATGACTTGCCATAAATGTATTTTGTACAAAAAGTGGTCAAATTTAGTGATTGTAGTTTGACTCCCTTCCTGTTGATAGATTGATCTGATATTTGGTACACACATTAAGTTTTGATGACAATACATTTCAATGAATCCTGTAATATCGTAAATTCAATATCTTTCCTTTTCATTGAAACCGTTCAATATAAAAAAATATTTTACTTATTTGGTTATTTATATTTTCACCAATTGGTGCCTTTTTCATACAAAAGTGATCAAAACTCAGGATCACTTTTTCTGTTTTTTTAGTCTACAGGAAATGTAGGATTTGACTATTTGACCTCTACCAGAGAAGTGTCCTATTTTTGGGAAGAATATGAAGAAGTTATTGAATCAAAGCAATGAAGCTTTTTTATCTCAGCGCTAGAGAAACAGAACACTTGAACAGAAAAACTCGAACAATTTCAAATAGTCTAAATCCACAAGAGGTGTTGAAGCAGTCTTCCATTTTGAGCCATGCATGAATTGAGTTCAAGTTGTTCATTAATTTCAATCAATGCTTATCTTGTTTGAATTGAAAGGGGTTTTGGAAGAAAAATTTTTGGCTTTTTACTTCTTCATCTTCACGCAAAAAATGTGGGAAAATTCCAAAGGAATAAAGGAAGCTATTGATTTCTGAGATGTGTAGATCAAACAGAGAAGTTACTTTCAGACACTACTTTCATATAAACATCAAATTACACGAAAGAAAATAACCATTTTTCAACAACTACATTTATATGAACACTGAACTTCTTCCTGATGTCGTCCATTGATGATTTCAGTATTCCATGTAAGTAAAATTTTGTATCTTTCTCTTACTGAAGTGTGTAGCGTAACATTCCAAAGCTAATGTTTGAAGAACAAACTGAATAAAAAAATAATTCAATATTCATATAAAAGTAGTTGTTTCGAGAGGGTTTTTGAACTGATAACTTCTTATATTGGAGGGTAAACCACTTCGTTACGTAACGCGTTACTGGATAACCAAATATGGGATTACAAATTAATAGTACTACAAATTTTAATATGGCTGGTGGAATGCGTACAGTGGAATGTCAGCAGTGGAATGTCAACGAATTGTTTCAATCATCAGGGATGAACTTTGTTGAGGGTGTTTCGTACGATGGTTATGTTACATATTGTGCACATAGTGTTGGATGAATATTGATAAAATACATTCTCATAAAATCATTGAGGGATGTCTCAATTTATAATAAAATACGTTACAGTTTAAAATTGTTCAAATCGTATCCACATGTGGATGGGACCCCCATCCCACTATTTACTAGTTCCATTTCTAAATAGTCAGCAACGACTACCCTTTCTTACTTATATATTTATATATAAGTATTGATATATTTTTTTTGTTCATATATTGTATGATTCTCAGTAGCATTGACAAATGACTTTTTCAAAACATCGTGGATTTCAGTGTTATGACGGTAATGAAATGATTCATGCTCAATTATGGAATATTTTTTATAGAACTATACCAGGACATCCTAGAATAGTGAAACTCAGAGGATCCGTGATAGACTATACCTATGGTGGTGGGAGTTCGCCTGCTGTTCTACTCATAATGGAAAGAATGACAAGAGATTTATACAGTGGACTTCGTAGTGGATTACCTTGGCTTGTTCGATTGAGAATTGCTATAGATGTAATTGAAGGCATACGATATTTACATTCCCAGGGCTTGGTTCATAGAGATATCAAGCTGAAAAATGTTCTCGTAAGTATATTGTTTCATGTTGTTTCATCAATTCACTTTAAATATGACATACCAAAAAATTAAAGTGGATAATGGGATAGTGCAAGTTGTTCCATAGAATTTTTCCGCAATTATTATTTCATTGTGAGTAATAAAATGTTTGGAATAACATGAACCAGTGATATACATATTAATAAGCATTAAAGATTTGTTCCAATGATTATACACTATCTTTTTCTCTTCGTCGAATATGTCAATTCCATTCACATGTCAATAAAATTCACTAATGAAAGGAAGGTAAATAATTCAATGAATTACCTTGACTCAACTATCACAAAAAATTACAATAAACATGATTTTGGCATTTTCCACTAACCATCTTATACGGACATTATCATTAATAATTCCTCCACATACCCTCACCAGCATAAAGTAGCTGCATTCAATAGTATGCTTCACAGACTATTGAATATCTGGATTTGCAAATATGCGTCTGCCTTTTTTGTTAAAGAGTAGGCCACTGGGCATGTGAAATTGTTTGTATAACTTACAATTTGCAAAAATAGTGCCTCTATTGCTGGCATTTTTTCAAAATCAGTGTCAATTAAACCACCGTAGCATCCATTATCAAAGCACAGTTTTTCAAATAAGATTTATCACACACTTCCATTTTCAAAAATTCTAAAATTCCACTCAAAATTCCTGGCTGGCAGTTTCGACTACTCAACTACTTTCTTATAGTTCTTTCATTAGGCAACACGAAATGATTGCGTAAAAAATTATAAGCTTTGGGTGAATAAAAGTACAGTATGTGGGCATCATCAATGGTGAATATCTGCGTAGATCAGAATGTACACTTTCATCTTTCCTGTTTACGAGAAGTACAAGCTCCAAAGGCAAACCTGAAAAGTAAATATGCTGTAGCTCTCGAGTTTGAAAATGTGATTTTGTTCGTTTCACCTTCGAAATGCTTTTTTAGGACTTTATCCAAGTTTTCATTGCTATGTCCGCTTCTGGAAATTGAATCCATTAACTCTTTCATGTTGGAAATTTTCACATTTCTTCTTATCACCTACTGCTTCAGTGTTTTGACTTTTCTTCTAGGTATATGAAACACTTTGGTTTCCACAAATGAATCAACGTTCAAATTTGTGAGCTGGTTGAAGTAGAAGGTAAATCAATGTCCTTAGGAAATGAAGTATGTTCAATAACATTATCATCATGAAGATCCAAAGACAATTCTTGAAAAAATATATTTTATTTTCATCCAAAACAGGCGTAAATATTTTTTTTCATACATCATACTAGGTATTTACCATTTTTTAAATTTTGGGTATGAAAATACAGTTGGTACTGCATTTGGTTTGAATAATTCAGCAGTATATCTTGGTACAGCAGGTGTTTTTTAAACCACACAAGACAAAGGAAGCGAAACGAATAGCACACTAGAATAACATAAATGTATATCTTCACAAATATTATACTCTTTGAACAAATATAATCCCAGAAATATCTGAATTTATACCTGAAAGGTATTTTATGCATCGAACCATAACTTATTTGCTTCAGCATGACACAGAAAGGTCACCGTAAATAATGCTATCTCTGTTTCAACTGCCCCTGACACACTTTCTGCTATTACAGAAAACGGGTCGGGACCATTTCAGGTAAGGTAGAGTTCACTGCTTCAGGCAGACAGTGAGGCATAGATAGGCCAACCCTAATCAGAGCGCTCAGTCACCTGGTTTCAGTGGTCACCGGCGGCTAGAAATTTTATGAGGAATTGAAATGAAATAATTATCGGTTGAAGAATTGAACCCAGGTCGTCAATGTGGTAGATTTGGTCTTTAGCCTGGACACCAACGTGATATCTTGAAAGTTATTGTCGGCGGTTGATTCAGAAAGGAAAAGGAATCGTATAAATCAGCGTTTAGTAGTTATGTATATGAACAATGAAGCATGATGATGTATTTCCTGTATTCATCTGTGTGGTCACACTCGAAGTTAGTGTTTATTCGTTATTGAGAGATATCAAGATGCACGTTGGAGCTTGGTGGAGATTTGTTTGAAAGATAGCGGTGCGTCAAGCTCGGTGTTGTCAATTGCAAAAGGAAGCATAGGGAATGGGGTGTATGGAGTAATGCTAATTCTGAAATTGAGTATGAAGGTTAGCGAAGCATAGATAATGAAAACAATGGGCACCATAGGGAAAAAACAATGGTCGACATCCGAAGAGTTCAAAATTGAATCCTTGCGGTACACCAATCGATGTATGCACCATAACGACGTTTGTCCCTCATACCTATGTTGAATGTTTTTGAAGATACAGAGACGTGCGTGCGCTCAGGAAGCTGACTTCGTTATTTTGTTGAGAAATATAGAGACGTGTGTGGGTATTCCTCATAATTTCCACTAGAGAACACGAAAATGAAAACAGGTATATTCGATGAACTCAAAGATGTCAACATTATTCAGTAATAAATGTTTCGATTTGAAATGGTATTTCATTCGATAATATGATGCGATACAGTGTTCATTATGGCGCTGAATTTCGCATAAAACATTTCACAAAAATATAACGCGTTGGAACGGTAATTTTGGGCATTTCAACCACATCGACAAAAACCTAATTTTTTT
This sequence comes from Leptinotarsa lineolata, assembly GCA_015342045.1. Lineage (NCBI taxonomy): Eukaryota > Metazoa > Arthropoda > Insecta > Coleoptera > Chrysomelidae > Leptinotarsa > Leptinotarsa lineolata. The sequence continues at coordinate 7,020 of WOGR01004695.1, read as the reverse complement.
CAAATACCCATATGATTTGCATTGTAAGATTTCCAAAAAAAATGGCGCAGAATTGTCGTGAGAACCGCTCAAAAACACGTCTTTGAAAACAAAAATAACGCCTGACAGATTATTCACTTTTGACATATCTTTACGTTACATGCAAAAATAAACACATCCGGTAATGAAAAAAACATCGTATACTGAAACAAATGATATATTTGGATCACATGTCACATATCAAGAAATATAATTATTCATTTTCCGAAGCCAAAAGAGCCTCATAACCATTTTTGTTATACTAGCTGCAAAATTCCCATGTGAGTATTCATTTCAAATGATTTTATTTGTAGATTATGAAAAATATAATATCAAGTGCCTAATGTGGGATGACATAGAAAGAATTGCAAATTTGAAAAAAAAAACATTGAAAAACCTTGGAGTAAAACGTTGTTGGGTTACGTACAACTATAAATGAAATTCAATAGCAGCAGTCTGAATCATAATCAAACCAGAAGGGGCCTTGAATTTTTGGAGGCGAGAGTTTCTGAAATTCACAAGAGATGTTTTCACTATCATACTGTCTCCACCAAACTGGCTAGATTGGCGTGGAGTTATGTGTAGTTGATGGTCGGGTGAAGACCAAAAGTGAATAATAAACAATTTCGAGTTCGAAATAAATGAGCAAAATGTCCACCTTCTGATAAAATACACGACTGCAATCGGAACCTCAAATCATTCAGATCTAGTACAGGAGTTTTATAAACAGATATTCAGATATTCCCATGGAAAGAAATCTAGAGCATTCTCATTAAGACTTCGATCTGGCCAATTTTGAGGTCCTACACATCCAGTCCAGCAATAAGGGTGAGTGATGTCAAGAAATGTGGCGTATTATACGATGAAGCGGTCATTTCTGTCATGAACATCGCATAATAAAATTCACAAAGATATAACGCGCTGGAACAGTCATTTTGACCACTTTAATCGCAGCAAAAACACATATTTTTTTCAACTTTTTCCAAAATGTCATATGATTTGCAATGTAACGTGTCACGGAGAATGGTGTGAAAATAAGCACATTTCCATCTCATTACGTGTCAATTTGAAGAAATAACCGTCCACAGATGTTGAAAATTTTTATTTAGTTGAACAATTGAAATTGAATTAAAAAAAAAACCTTTTTTGTAAAGAACAGAGATTGTTCACTTAGGATGTTGAGGAAATCAGTCTACTTTGGTTGAATCACAATGAGTCGTAACAGCGCCACTACGTGAAGGAGCGATATTTTGCCTTTTGAATAGATGAAAATTGCTCGTAGACTGTAATTAACATCATGTTAGTTATGAGTGAGGGATTAGTGAAATCGGAAAGAGAGATGGGTTTGGAAGTTTCTAACGTAATAAGGTATAATTCATAAATTAGAAAACAATTTAATGAAAAATTTTTATTGATATCCAATCATTCCATTGATATGTTCACAATAACATTTTTCAAGTATCGCTGCTATCAAAGTTTTTTGAATCTCAATCCACTAATAATATGAAGTAACTGGTTAAACATTCATTAATTTTATGAAAATCTTTCCTCAGCTGATATGCAACCAAATACATATCTACTAATGATCATCATAGCATTTGATGTTTGAGAGATAGAATAGTGACTTCAAGGAAGCGTATCGTGTGAATCTGGAATTATATAACATCTACCATCTTCAGGGCTGGAACAATCTTGTGTTGGGCGATGAAATGTACTTGATGTTTAACGGATCGAGTCAAATTTTGGGTGACACTCATATTCTTCCAATAATCTAAGCCAGGGTTTCTCAAAGTGGGGTACGCGTACCACTGGGGGTCATAGGGGTTACGCGAATGAGTTTACGTAATGGCGGCGGCTAAGCTGCCTGGTAAAAATCGGGTTCTTACCAGTTCACGAAATGTACAAACAACGTCGAATCCTATTGGGTCTACTTCGGATGAAAGTTCAATTTCAAATGATGATTTAGCGCAAACGAGAGATTCATAGAATGATATTTCATCAGCTAAACAAAAAAAATATGACAGAAACTATTCGAAAATTGGATTTAGTTGCGAAGAAGAAACTCAATACCCAGAGCCACAGTCTGTTATATGTTCAGAAGTACTCGCAAAGAGCGTGATGAAACCATGTAACCCAACGTGACAGCAGGCCTTTTATCCCTCGAAGGGCTAGGCCGCTAGGCAAAGGTGACACATTAAACGTGACAACCAGTTATGTTATTAGTCCCATGTAATAGGCGGCGAGCCTATTGTCAGATCCCCACAAGGTTATATCTTCAGATATAGGGATCTTCGAATATTAGCGAAACTGATTTGATATTTTTTGAGAAGGAAAGTTTCTTATTCCCTACTACTCCATCTTGATACGAAAAAAATATCTTGAAATATTCCAAAGAGAGAAAGGAAGCAATCAGTTTCAAGAGAACTAACCCTATACATAGATGTGGGGATCATGCAAAAAAGGAACTTTCAGACACAAACTGGAAGGAGAATTCATCCCAAAAAATCAATCACTCTTGAAAATATAACCCTTTCAATTCAATTTGATATCTTTTTGGAGTTCTAATGATAACTTCCCAATTACTATTGAGTATAACTGTCTGCTCTTTGTGAAAAAATGCGAACTCGAATTAGAAACTAACTCCCAATGTTACAATTACGCAACAAAGAACGGGAATTTATCTAAACTACAACATCGTACAAAATTATTCGAAAAGACGCCATCTCTAGCAGGTTCCAAATTTTTCAATTATCTACCTTCCGGCCTAAAAAGTGTGGCATCAATTTCAGCATTCGAGCGGAGAATCAAAGGCTATCTCGTAGATGGTTGCTTTCACAATATCAATAAATATTTCGAATATCGACATTCGCCAATCAACAATTAATATCATGTCCGGCATTACCTATTTCAACTATTATATACATGTATGAACACTTTTGATTGTTTTTTTTAAAGAAGCACTCTCATATGTTAAATTTATGTATTTTGTAATACTGTTGTACTAATGTTTATATACATTTCATGTTTTTACCATTGACGACTCCTATATCATTGTGAAGTGATTATTTTAAGGAATAAAGATGTTGTATTGTATTGTATTGTATTGTAATGTACAGTAAAATGGAATAACGAGGTCTCTCAGTCAAAAATCAATATCAAAACTCTGCTCTACTTTGCCAACAATGAATTGAACACATGAATTGATGGAAAAAAGTCAAACATTTTTTTCCTTTTTTTTTTTGAAATGAATATCATTTCAGTAATTGCATTCTATCTTTCCATGAAAATAGTCTGTTGCCATTTTTTCCCCCGGCGAACAATTTTTTGAGGTGGAAAATAAAATGCATTCATTTTTCTGTCTCTATTGGATTTTTGAAAGTTCTTATTCATAATTTCCATACTATTGATAAAAAATTATCTCAATTTCTACTTCTGCTTCTCTGGCGTTATGAAGAGGCCCTTCGTCTATTGTATACGATTGAATAATTAGTTAGTGTCAATTGTGTTCTAATCACAATATATGTTATTGTGTAGCAATCCTATGAATGATATCTGAATCAATTCCATAATGAATGTTTGGAGTACAAATAGAAAAAATTGTTTTTTGTATAATTCAGTGTTCATATGGAAGTTATAGTTTGAAAGTATTTTTCTTTCGTATAATTCAATGTTTATATTTTATGAAAGTAAATATTTCGAGAGTGCTTTTTCTTTCAGTTTGTGTCCGAAAGGTACTTCTTTGCATAATCTATACATTTTTGTTGAGAGTTCATTTTGAAATTATTTCTTTTTTTCTTTGGAAGATTTCCACATTTTTTTGCACAAAGATGGAAAATTAGAAAGCCAAAACCTTACTTTCCCAATCCTTATTTGAGTTTTGTTTTGTAGGAAATACAATTATCATTCGTGGTTATCCGAGAATTGGGAATATGAACAACTCAAGCCAAATAATTTCATCGCCTTTTTTTCCATACTCATATCCTACAGATTTGAGTGTTGAATATATTATAAGTTGTGAATCAAAGAAAGCATGTAGAATTAATCTGTTGTTCACTGATTTTCTTTTAGAAGATTCTTCGATTATCGAGGTAATAGATAACGAAATTTATACATAAAACTAAACAGTGAAATTTTTTAGTTCTTCGATTGGAATGGACAAAGAATGCAGGTCATTTCTGGTAACACTTTCAGACCACCAGTAATCACTAGTAATGGTCCGTCAATGACTATCAGATTTTACGCCAATGGAGCTTCCGATTTTGGATTCAAGGCAACATACTCTTTCATATTGGGAAAATTGGATGACTTAGTTTTCAAACCAATAATCGGTAATTATGGAATCATCATAATGAGAAAGTGCTTCTATTCAAAGTTCGTTGAATAATAGGTTGTGGAGGAAATGTCAATAATCTAGGAGGTGGAATAACAATGATGAATATGCTGGAATCAGGCACAAAATTATTTGATTGTGTTTGGATAATCAAACCACCTGAAAGTCTTCTACATCGAAAAACACATTTATATGTTAAAGTTGCAACATTCTCAAGTTTTGGTGAGTGACACTAAGTTTAGGTAATATTCATTATATTTCGATTAGTACCATTTCTGACATTTCCTTATTGAATATTTTCATTAATATGGATAACTATTCAGTCAGAAATCCGAAAGGGGATCGATCTCCACACTGGGCCTAAAATTGAGCCCTGCGGCACACCAAGATCAATATTCCTTATTACCGAATTATGACTCTTAATGGTAACATATTGTTTTCTAAATCTCAAATGGTTCGATATCCAATCCAATGACAAACTTCTGATACTATATTTATCCAACTTCTCAAGTAAAACAGAATGATTAACACAATCAAACAATCTACTGAGGTCACAAAAGATTCCGACAGGACACTCTCTTACCTCAATGAAATTGACTGATTGAATATAGTATGAATGGACCGCTATTGTGATTGATCTCTTAACGAGAAATCCATGTTGGTTTTTCGAAAAAATATCGAATTCACGACAAAATGAGAGGATTCTGTTAAGGAACGCGTATTCGAATAATTGACATGTAGATAAATGAAACATTCAATAACTTTTATCATGATAATAATTTTTATTGCAATACGATCTACAGTGGACACATGAAAAGTTAAACTTTCGAGAAGTTAATTGTCATTTGCCCTAGAATAACTAATGGCTGAATTTCCAAAATAAGAGACATTGAAGTTTCATCATCGATAAATTACAGTTAAAAAATTATATGAAGTGAAGAGTATTTTTCTTAAATATTCATGATAAACAACATTCACCTAGCTGTTTTTTGAAAATTTTCGTAACAAATTTCAACTTAGAGTTAAACTAATAGTAGCATCTGTGTCTCAAGTAAGAATGTTTTTATTTATTTACCGAACTGATAGATAAAAGTATGATTTTGTTTATAATACACACAATATATTTCAAATATTCCCAACGCCATCATAATTTGATGAAAGTATACATCAAAACTTAGGTCAAAACAAGTCGCCCGTGTGATAGCAGAATCCAAATGTATTGCTTTCGGCCACTATTCGGCTGAATATTGTATACACATGTTTATAGCAGAAAGAGCTCTGAAAATACACAAATTGTATTCATTAGTTTGGATATTATGTTGCTAAAAAGCACTCAATCGGAATCTGAGCATGTTTGAATCGAGAGAGCTAAATCATATTCTGTATTATTATACCACATTCCACTATATACAAAGAGATTGAAATAAAATTCAATCTAAAATATCGAATGTAAATTCACATCGCGAATCATTTTTTCTGTGAAATATTCTGACACGGCCATGATTTGTAAGAAGTATTATTTTCCTCGTCCAAAAAAACTACTTGAATTGATTTACGTTATCGCATGGACAACAGCGACATCTTTTCAATTCTATAACCTTCATCGATAGTTGAAGAAAATATGGGTCTGCTTCATAGCCTCCGTTTCTTAAATTATTGCAGAATTGATCTTTTCGTTATCAAATTTCAAATGATCCATTCCAACTCTAGTGAAATTATTGTATGAATATATAAAACATTTTCACTTGGTTTGCTAGGTATACTTCTGACGTAGTACTCGCTGTCACTTGGGAAGTACCTCTTATGCGTACCACCTTATGTTTGAAACTTTCAATTTTTCAGGAACACATTTTGACAGTCAATATAATTTGAATGGGTTGATAAAAAATTTATTTCAATAGGTAAACAGATGGGTGAAGGGCAGCTCTCTTCAGAAAGTATACAAACTGATATGTTTCATAAAGTGCCAAATGCTAGGTTAGGCAACACTTAGTGGCAGGAAACAGTACAAATGCACGTAGTCATCAACAGAAGCCAGCCGCTCGGTATGGTTAAAGGATAGTCTTTGCTGACTAGTTAAGTCAGCAAAGACTGGAAAGTATCTTTGAGTGTATCTTTGAGTGTATCCTTGAGTGATCAGCAGAACGGAAGTGTACTCTCATAACACGAGTGATTCCAATATTCCGAAAAAATGTTTATAAGTTTTTAAAAAATGTTTCAAGTCACAGCTTTGTAGCTGTTGAAATTTGCTTTCTTCCTACATATATAATGCGTATACTTAACTAACTTATTCAAAAAACACTTTATTGTGAAATTTTCACAAAACATTTTTACTGAAAATCTTCCGCTAAAGTGTTTTTTTGAATACTGTTACGTTTTTACCCATTGGTTCACCAATGATTGACTACACTGAAAAATAATCAATCTCAACTTTCACTGTTATAACAAAACACTTTAACTAAAACTTTCATTTCTTCTACTATTAGAATGTCTATCGCCTTATCAGATCGCTTCGCTTATAGCACTGTACTCATACTTGACTGTTTTAATAGGCGAGTGGATGACGCTTATATTTGGCAATCGAAGGTGGTGAAATATTCTTTGGAATTCCATCGAAGCGACGGTAGCAGTATTCTCGTCACATCTAGAACACCGGCAAACATCGGAGAATC
>WOGR01004694.1:0-14473 GCA_015342045.1 Leptinotarsa lineolata | reverse complement strand
ACGTGGACCTTGCCAAAATGACAAGGTTATCTGCATAAGCTTGCAGATCTACTTCTCTTCCAACGAGGGCATCAAGCAGACTATCCAACAGGAACGACCACAGAAGGGGAGATAGTACCCTACCTTGAGGGCAGCCCCTGGTGACCCTGAACCTAATGGCCTCGTCTTGAAGAGTCGTAGTTGCAGTTCTGTTTACTAGCATGGCATAAATGCATCCAATTATGGTCGATTCTATGCCTTTTACAGCCAGGGCTGATCCTATAGATTTAGGTAGTGCATTATCAAATGCTCCTTCTATATCGAGAAATACAGCAACCGCAATCTCCTTGTTGTCAAGATTTGAAGGGCTGAAACGACTTGACAGCCCAATCAACTGCCGGTGCTGTGATAACCTTCTTGACGACCTCCGGAAACACCTAGTATTGTGACACCCAAAATTGATGATCCAATTCAATTTTAGTCTATGTGAAGTTGTTTTTCCGAGTGTTTATCCCTTGTATTTTTAAAGATCGACGTTTCGGCATCATCTCAGATGTCATTATCAATATACAAGGTGTCAATTTGAATACTATCCACCCTTAATACCTTTCTTCGAGTAAACAATATGAGTATTCCAAAAAACAATTCACTTTCAAGGGCTATTTGTAGCCCCTAGGAGGAGTAGATGATACCCTTAGAATTTTAAATAGGAATAGGGGGGGGGAAGTGGAACATCATTTTGATTGGCTTTCATGTCTGCTTCCAATGGTACCCTCACTTATTATTTTTTGATGAGCATTTTCCGAAAAATAGCGTTCTAAACTAGAAGTGATTATAAGAACGCCTATACTGAGATGCATGGTTTGACTAGAACTGGTAAGAAATTAGGTTTACATCCTTCAAGACTGGCAATCTGTACCTTGAAATGCTTGAAAACACTATCAATCCTTTTATAACTCATGAGCTGGAAACTCAAATGGATGCAGGAGGATCTGTTACATTTCCAGCAGGATGGTGCTCCACCTCATTATTATCCGACAGTGGTTAAACGAGAGATTTCCGAGTAGATAGATTGACAGAAGGGGAGCAGTTGAATGGCTTCCGAGATCACCGGATTTAACAACCTTAGATTTCTTTCTTTGGGGGCATCTTAAATCCGTTTTTTATAAAACACAACCTTCTGATTTCGAAGAACTTCCGTCCGACAGTGGTTAAACGAGAGATTTCCGGATAGATAGATTGACAGAAGGGGAGCAGTTGAAAGGCCTCCGAGATCACTGGATTTAACACCCTTAGATTTTTTCTTTTGGGGGCATTTTAAATCCGTTGTTTATAAAACACAATCTTCTGAAAAGTGCCCCCTTGACTATAATGACGTGTTTTTTCGATTCCTCATATTATTTACTGAAAGGAAGATATTAAGGGTGGGATGTTTTCAAATTGACACCCTGTATATACACTCATATTAATTTTCACTTTCGGATTTTCATTATTCATTGCAGTTTATTAATTAATACAGCTGAATTTTATGAAAGTGAAAAAAAAAATTAACCTACAACCTTGACAATACTTAACAACAATCAACTACCACCTCTCTGGTTAACATTGTTTCAGAATAATAATGGACAATGATTCAATTCCGTTTGTAATTTCTCTGAACTGAAATATACCGCAAAGTCGACGATCCCACCTCTCTGTGAAACCACAAAATAACTAGAATGCGATTGCAATCTCAGATTAAATCCTCTTACACACAGAATATATCCTCCTATAGCATAACAGACTAAAATAAAAAAATCATGCATCTGCAGTTTTGTTACCATTGAAAATGTTCAACTATCAGAATTAACGATAATAAACTAAATCTTAGCAATCAAAAAACAAACCATTCTTACATGTTTTCGTTATCAGAATGAATCACTTCCAGATAGAGAGTATGTGAATCAAAATAAACTCTTCAATAAATGTTTCTTAATAACAGAAGTCGGAAATAACTTTTGGTAAATAATTTTGTGGGACACGATTCCTTGATAATTTTTTCAAAATATGAGTTTCGAATTAATTGTTGGTAAATAGTTGATTTTAATTATAAACAGAAAATATTTTAAGTTTACAAATTAGCAGTTGGGAGCTGAAAAAATTTTATTTGAACGTTCTGTAACTTTGATTCGGAAATAGAAGATACTCATTGTCAAAAAGTAAAGAAGAAATCAAAATACTTTTTCGGCGATTGAAATATTGAGCAATAGTACCACAGATATTTCGAAATTTTGTCAGACAAAATGAGACAAAAATATAAATAGTTGTTTTTTGAATCATGATGATATGGAATAACTGATATTTTCAAGACACAAATTCCTTCAGTTTAAGAAATTTATTTTTAAAAATTTTCAGTTACCCTTTTTTGATTCATTAATCGTTTAGAGATTTTTTGTGTTGAAATATATGGAATACAAATCAATATGTTCGAAAAAAATTTTGAAAAATTAACTTGAAAAGTTTGATACCACTGAATTAAAGTCAAAATTCATTGCATCGTATTTTATCTGATGGTTTGTATTTTTCCATTGATGCTTTTTTATTTTATTTTCTGAAATATTTTGTCCTAATCGATTTTTAAATTTTTTTTGGCAGAACTTTCACGATTTTTTTGTGATGTATTCTTTAAAAATTGTATTTTCATGTACATATAATAAACGACTCACCAATGTGAGTTCCAATAATTCTGACCAAAAGTGAAAAATGTACCTGAACAAAACAGAATTGAATTTTCAATTTGAAACTGTCGTTTAAAAAAATCAATGAATTAAGAATTATGCAAAATTCTAACCTTCAATAATAACACAAAAACGTTTTATCTAGAATGCTTTTTGATGAAACTGATTTTAGAAAACTGAAGTGGACAATAACTAAGTTAGTCTAATTTATCATTCCTGTTGACATTTATAAATCAGTTGGGGAGGTCGTTTGTTAGTACGGTTCAGGTATTTCAAAAACAAGCAAATTTTTTTAAAAATCAAATAACTTTTCATAAGCTTGTTTTAGTAAAAAAGTAGATAACAGGTTAGTAGCCTGTTAGCCACTTTTTTGTTACATAGAAAAATATTTTTTTGTTAACGGCATGAACTACTTTGGTCATTAGCCTCGTGTTCTGGGTAGGCAATGTTAATAACTCCCCGAGTCACCTAGGGAGTATCATGACTATTCGCAGTCTGTCAGCCTTGTACATTGCCAACGTTGCAGATTCATCCCAACTTCGACTTGATAAATTCTCCCGAGAAAAATTCCTGATCGAGGTAGGGGATAGAACACACGATCTTTCGATCACCGCTAGATGAATATTATTGTACAAAATGAAGCTTGGAGTATCACACTGTTTGAAATCACTAAGAACTATGCAATATTACATAGTTGCATATTTGAAAGTTGCGCACTTGGTCCAGTCAAGTATAAATTTTCACTTTTGTTTGGAATTTTGACATTTTTCTTTGTTATGGTGCTGATTATTTTGTGCGTGGAAGAACAATGGATAAGCATTTGTTACAGAGCGATTCTAAAGGTGTTTTTTTCAACTCTGATAATCTGGACCAGTTTAAAATGATAACCGACATTTTTACACAGGCATCATTTTTCCATAATGAATGAATGAACAATTTTTCTCCACTAATATGGACTACGGTAGAACGTTTTGTTTATTTGTCTTTTTTAAATTTCAGGGTATATGCAATTGAAAGAGGAAACCCAAAAATGTCGACGCATCATCGCCGTGCTATCACCCACCCTGCTCAAGGAAAACTGGGAAAGCAGCCAAATCCTCGAAGCTCTCAGACAGCTGCGATCACTTGGTCCGCAGCTGATCTGTGTCTCTCTGAAGGAACTGCCAAAGAACGAGAATGAAGTTAAAAACGCCCAAGGTGAAACACTGGCAGCTCTCTCGCGGTCTTTGGGTGTTATCTTGTGGGAACGGAAACAGGACCAGCGCTTCTGGTACTCGCTACGACTGAGATTGCCCCCGAAGAGAAACGAAGCTTCAGGTGATCACCAGACGAGCTCTGACTGCCTGGACAATTTGGTGTGATTCCATCGCTGTTCACCGCAAATGAACAGTTTGTTCAATTGTAAATATTTATTAATTCTTGTTCAATATTGTTTTATTTTTTATATTAAAGTAATCGATTGTTACATAGGAAATGACTTATTTGTCGTGATATGTGTTTCTTTAATGATATGGATGTGACCTTAGTGAAAATTCTTTCAAGTGTATTTCTTGCAAACAACTAGTTAATGTTACTACGTGGTAAGAGATCGTCATGAAAAATGAGAAATGAAAATTTTCTGTTTTTTACCACTTTTATTCGTAACTAAAGTTACTGCAGTTTCCTCCTATAAGGACATTTTCAAACTTTTACATTAAACTAGATAGTTTAATGTAAAAGATTGAAAAGGACGAAACTGCAGTAACTTTAGTTACGAATAAAAGTGGTAAAAAACCTAGAAAAAAAATTTTCATTTCTCATTTTTCATAATTAGTTTATGGGTGACACGGTTTTCATGAAAACTTGAGGGATTGGAAAGTATTATTTAACAAGGTTACAAAAGAAAGTGAGCAATCGAATGTGATACAATTTTTTTAATGATTTGTAATTTCGTTTCGGTTTGACAATCATTATGTCTGTATTTTGACTGATTGTGGAGTTATTTGGAAAAGGCATTAGATGCCTCTGGAGAATGATTCATGCGAGTTATATAATATCTGAGATTTTTGTATTTTTTGTACTGATTATTTTCCCTTCGGTATTGCAAATGTCTTTGCAGTCTAGAATAAGGACTGTCAACTATTTATTGATATCATTTTATTTAAAATTGTCTAAAATTGAAATTGTGATTTTTCTTATCTTTATTACTTTATTTAGGTGTAATTGAAACTTTTTATACAGAAAAATATAAAACTGATTTACAAAAATATCTTTTGTTAAAACGATACATTTATATTGTTTTATGGAAGTTGTAATATTGTAAAGTGCATTTTGAATATTAATAAAAACCATATGGATGAAGTATGTTTTTTCAATTATTCCTGCTTTCAATAAACCTCTTGTCCATTGGGACACGTGTCCTCTGGTGTCTTCTTTTCAGAAGTCTTCTGATAAGCTCAATTACATCTGGTGTTATTCATTCCTGTAGATAGAGGCGCGAGGCTGGGACGTCTCGTTCGCTTCCCATGGAATGCTGGATCGCTTATTGGAGTCTTGTAGTGTCCTCCAGATGGGTCTTTATTTTGATACACGAGATGTTCCTTATCATGTGAACGGTGTGCTGGAATTTACTCTGGTCGATTATTCTCTTCGTTGGTTTCTCTCGTTCCACATTACCCTCTCCTACTATGAATAAGATGGGGTTGTGGCCCTCAACAATCGTTTCCTCTATGAAGTAGCGATATTTTGCACAAATGGCGATGTCGAGTTTGTACGACATATGGTTATCCGCTCTCTGGTAGTGAGTTGGGGTATCTAGTAAAACGATAGCTGTGTCTTCGAAATCGTTGCCAGATCTGTGGCTCTTCGGTGGTCTAGGAATATTTCTGCTTCTGCCGAAGATAGCCAAAGATGTTCTTGATGCTTTACCGTGGCTCAACGGCGACTGATTCACCCGTTTAGAGCCCGGTTTTGATCCTTGTGCTGCAACAGGTCAGTCTTCTCTTTGAGAGACGCGCCTCCTGAGCTATTTAACCCGGTCTGTTTAACCTATAGATGTTATTTTGGGCTGTGTAGATTCAGAACGGCTCTCAGTCTGAGTGCTTCTTAGGCCCTATTTATAGGGTCCGATTGTTCACTCTTACCTCTTCTTCATTGAGGTCCATCAGACGAACTTTCTCCTTCTCTTTTTTTCTCTCCCGTGTCCGTTTTGAACTTTCGCAGCTTGGATTACCTTCATGTAATCTAGTAGCTGTCCAACATGGACCAATGATTGTGGGCTTTCAGGTCAGTCATTCCTTTGGTTTTATTCAGCTCCAGATATCTCCTTCCGTGTTAGCTCTCATCTTAAGAAGTTAATGTTTCTAGTGAATTTTCGAAATTTATCTAATCCCAACAAAATGAACTTCAAATAGTTTCTCACGTATCTGCTCTCCTGATAAGAAAGTATCCTTTTGCATCAAGATAACAGAAATGCAAGGAGATCTCTCTAAATGTCAGCTTCAAATATCTCCTCGCTTTTATGTTGTCCTGATAGGAAGTTATAGTTTTGTAAATTCATCAAATGTCACAAAATACTGACTCCAGATATCTCGTCTCCTGACAGGTGGAACTGGTTCTATATCAGGGTAACAAAAGTCGTGTTTTACGGTGTTTTACGAATTCCCTTTTGTGAGAAACTAGACGTGAGAAATTGAATTTTCTAAATTTATCTAATTCCAACAAAATTGCAAATAGCTTCTCACGTATCTGCTCTCGAAAATATCTTTTTGCATCAAGATAACAGAAATGCAAGGAGATCTCTCTAACAGCCAGCTTCAAATATCTCCTCGCTTATATGTTTTCCTGATAGGTGATAGGAAGTTATATTTTGTAAATTCATCAAATCTAACAAAATACTGACTCCAGATATCTCGTCTCCTGGTAGGTGGAACTGGTTCTGTATCAGGGTAGCAAAAGACGCAAAAAGAAACCCTTGTGTATTCACGAATTCCCTTTTGTTTTGTCAGAAAGTGGACGTGAGTGGAATTGACTTTGAACAAAATGCCCAGCTCCAGATATTTTCTTCCGTGGTTTCTCTCAAGAAGTTATTTTAGTGAATTTTCGAAATTTATCTCTTCCCAACCAAATGTGAACTTCAAATAGCTTCTCACGTATCCGCTCTCTTGATAAGAAAGTATCCTTTTGCATTAAGATAACAGAAATACAAGGAGATCTCTCTAAATGTCGGCTTCAAATATCTCCTCGCTTTTATGTTATCCTGATAGCGAGTTATAGTTCTGTAGATTCATCAAATCTCTCGACTCCAAATATCTCGTCTCCTCATAGGAGGAACTGGTTCTGTCTAATGTTGTGTACGTTGATCCGATAGATGGCGTTTTCGTAAGGGGAGGTGTCTCTGATCTAATTTACCCAGGATTGTTCTTTAAGGATATTTGAGTCCAGCAATGCATTTCTGTTTCAGTTTAGCTCACTGACGAGGCTTATGGTGGGTTGAAACAGCACTGTCTGGTGTTGAATCATGAATGCATTGTGTCTTAGCTATGATTTTTAACTTTTTTCTTTGCACTGAAAGACAGATTACGCCTTGGCATCCCCGTATATCTTTGATATCTCAATCCTTGAATATCTATAATATTTGAGGATTGAGTTTTCTTTCGATACCCTAGATAGCGTCTTTGTAAGGGAACATACAGCCAATTGCATCATAGTTGGTGAAATAAAACAAAATTGAAAAATATTAATTTATATATTACTCTTATTACATCGCACATTGAAAAGTTTTACAAACAACGTATAAAAAGATTTTCAGTAATTTTCTCTAAAAATTTCGAGGTCTATGGGGTCAAGTATACATACCGGAAAATTCGAGCCTTGCAGAACTAGAAAATCATTTCAGTTTCACTTCACTTGAATAATAATCTTCATTTTCTCAAGAAACTGTTACAGTAAACGTTTTTTGATACAACAAAACAAAAGTCCTAATTTCGTTAGAAATAATACTAATTTGGAAAGATCTTATATAACAATCAGGAAAGGTTCCTAATACAATTAGATTAAATGAAAATGAGTTAGAAAGATGAAAACGTGTTGGATGAAATAAAACAAAACCCCGTGTTTTATATTCTTACTTTCAATATTAGAGTAATTTCTGTCCTGTTTATCAAAACATCTTTAAAATTGAAACAATATAACGGAAATATACATCAAAGCAATTGTCGATAATAAAACTTTCCTTGAACCACATTATCGTTCAGTTTCGATGCCAACCGTCACTTATTCTTCAGTAACCTGTATTTCCTCTTCGAAAACCGTCCGCAATACACACCGATCAAAAAGATCATTCCAACTATGGTGAACAAAATGATCGCAAAGTAGTTTTTAGAAGGTGACACTGTCACTTGATGCAAAAGTTCTCTGAGGTCCTCCGGAGTTTGGATCTGGAATAAGGAAAACCGTTTCGTTCAACACATATTTGTATGAATTATTATCAATTTTTACCACTTGAGCCGCGTTTTTATACATCTCCAATCTTTCTTTGAGCTTATTCTGGCACTTCACAGATAAGTTTTGAGTTGAACTTTCCATTACAGTTCTGAGGCATTTGATATCTGAAAGAAAAATGAATAAAGCTATAAAGGTAATATTTAATTAAATATAGGATACTACATCTTTGGAATTGTACAAAATGACTACTTTTTGAAAAAGCTAAACTCGTATAAAATTGTCTAAAATTTTCTGAAAAGTAATATTCAATTATAAAAAAATTCTAATTTGCATGATCATATTACAAAAATTTCCAATAATTTTGATCTTGATGTAATACATATAACCAAAAGAGAGAATAATCCGATTTCAAATTGTTTAGAAATTTTTAATGAATTGCTTGAAAAAATAAAAAAATCTAAAACAGTTCATATATTTTCTTAGTATCAAAAGTTATTAATTTTACTCAAACATTTTCAATAACTTCCTCATACCAGCATAATTTTTGTCTGGCAGTTTTGTATCAAATAAATAAATAAAATACATATGAACTACTGACAAATATAAACATATTCACAATTAAGGGTACATTGTGCGGGCCACTAAAATTCAGAAACGTGTCCAGGCATGATCAAGGAGGGTATATGGTGTGGCAGCCCTCTATCCCCATCCATGAAAAAGAATCCTATTTTTGTCTGAAGGGTGTGCTGTTGAAGGTACAAGGACTGGAAGTTTCACTCTCTAAAAATTTCTAGAACAGTCCAGAACATTTGAGAGTATTCGAAAATAATCCACAACATTCCAGAACATTCTGTAATAGTCTGGAGTATTCTGAAACATCCCAAATCATTGTTGAATATTCCTGAATACTTTCAGATGAAGAATGTGGATCATTCGAATCGTTTTCTGTATGGTAGGAGCTACCCATTGGTAGAGGTATATAAAGTAAGATTTGTTGACCTAACATAATTTGTTGAAAGTTTATTATTTCATTCAACTACCCCAAGTAGTGGGACATCAAGTATTCCAGCCAATCATGAATACAAAATCCAATAAAACTACCCATATTCTCCCTATTGTTCCCCTCTCGTAGCTACATTGATACGTACGTCTTCCATTTCCCTGTTGGATCTTCTTGCAATATGTTAACAAATCGAGAGCGCAGGCCCTCTCCAGCAAAGGATCCACTTGAATGTCTGCTTGAGATTCCTCAATCATATTTGCCACTTCTATACGACATTCGGCAGTATGGATGTTCTTGTTGATGAATGCTGTCTTGAGACATTCTTCCACCTTGCCCGAATCGTCAGTAGAGGCTGGCTTGCAGATAGTCTCCAGTTCGTTTTTGCATACTACCTGCAAATTGGTCAAATCAGAAATAGAATGTTGAACAAAAGTCATTTTTATGGGGGAAATCAGAATCACCACAACACCACCAAAAGTTATTTCTGAAAATTTGAAATGTTTTGCATTACCGGAAATGAAAAAGTATTTACTTACCCTTATTAAAGGATTCAGGTTGACGTCCAGTGCCCTCTCTCTCAGTATCTCTGCCATCTCCTTCTCACAAGCGTTGGATAGTTTTGACAGTTTGAACTTGTTTTTCAGACATTTAATCACAGAGTCGCCGACCTCTTTCTCATTATGCGACAGCAATTCTTTCTTGCAGAACTTCGATATGTCGAGCTGGCAATTCTGCTGCAATGAAGGATTCAACAGGTTGTTGGAATTCTGCTCCATGATGCGATGCATAATGATCGTACGGCATTTTGAGCTGAACCCTTTCTCGTCCCTGTTCATCTGATGATGCAGAACTTGTCAGCAAAAAAATTATAAATATGTTTGAAAAAGCCAGTGAATACAGGCTAATTTTTTAAAAAAAAGATAAATATGTTAATGATAATAATTTTTAATTATTTATTTTTGAGTAGGTATAAGTAAGACTCAACGTATTTTAGGGCAAGAACAGTATTTGTATGTATCAATATGTCTATGCCAATTCAGATATTCGCCCAAATGGGGGCCTAAGAAATTAACTTCTGTTGAAAGTAGGATAATGTATATCCAGAAGTGTTCACCAAGCATGTTTCTCTAATCGAAACAGTTCACAATAATCACTTTTGTGATTTATTCAGTGTCACTTTATTTCTTTGGCAGCAAGTGGAAAATTATTAACAATTGCCTTCATTTTAAATACAAGTTGCTCTATCTCTATATCATTCATCTCAATCTTAGTTTGAATACTTCTATTAAATAAAGCAACAATTTCAGTAACACTTCGATAAAACAATTTAAATTTCACAACAAGACTTCAAAAACAAGACAGGTTAATATCAGCAAATTCTAACAAGTTCACTTGTACAAAAATTTCAAACCTTTAAACAACTGAAGACCGTTTCTTTGTCATGATGTGGACAAAATTGATCAATTGTCTCTGCACACTTGGTTTGAAGGGCATAATCCAAGCTGTTGTCATTCACTTCCAAATTCTGCACTTTGAAAATTTCTTTTCCACATTTACTACTGAGCTGATCAGGTGGGATAGTCTGAAGACATTCTAAAACCTACAAATATATCAAGAAATAATACGAGGTCTAACCACTGATTTTATTTTGGGATACATACAAGGTCACACAAAAAACAATCGCCCCACTAAACTCACCTGAGCATTTCCAGGTTGCACGTGTCTGCAAAACGTGTTTATGTCCGTCAAGCAGGCCTTCTTCAATACTGGATCATAGTCGATTTTCTCTCTCTGCTGAAAAATCTGCGCCTTCAACTGTTGCCTGCACTCCTTTGGAATGCTGCTCTTCACCCCCTGCAAAGTGGCATTCAGGATGTTCTCGCTGAGACAGGATATAACTTCGCTTATATGCGAAGCTCTGGGGCACAACCTATCGACATAAGCTTTGCAAGCAACTCTGAACTTGTAGCTGAATTTGTAATTTTTCAGCGATATGAGCTGAAAATGTTCGATACTAGCACGACAGGAAGGCGCCAATTTCACTTGGGGGTGGTTTTTATTTTCGATTAGACACATCATGATATCTGGCTCATTGCTACATAACATATCGATAAGTTTGTTGCAGTATTTTGAGATGAAGGGATTCAGATCCACCCTGAAATAAAAGTACCATAATTAGTCGAGGGTCACCTATAAACTTGCACTCAGAAGGGACAAAAAGTTGGTTCAGAATATATTTTACTAAAAAACTCAATACAAGAAAAGCAGTTTTCAAGTACTAACCGTTCTGCCTCGATTTCTGTGAAAGAAACAATGACATCATGACACTTGTCATCAAGGTCTTCCAAGTTATCTTGCAGGCACTGCATTTCTTCTCCTCTCTTCAATTTCTCGCGACAGTGAAAGCTAAGATCTTTGACGCACGCTTCTTCTATTTCCGGTTGAAGATCGACGCTTATTGCCCTCTGACGCATCACTCTCTGGATCTGCTGGAGGCAAGGTTCTTGAATCTTCAAGCCCTCTTCAGACTGATATGCATGCCTGGAAACTTGATAAATTACAGGTATCTGTGCAAGATTTCTAATCAAAATTATCATTACAAGTAAACCATTCCAGAGGTCATTGACCTTTGCAGTTGAAACCGTTGATACAGAAGGAAAAAACAATGCCAACAGTCAACTGTTTGACTCACACCAGAGGTGTTCAAGGCTCAGTAAATGTCAGAAAATTCTTCACTATTTATGAATGACACCACAATTTTATGTTATAACAAATCATTGAGTGATCTTTAAAAACAACGACATTGAAACATTTGAACGATGTCATAATTTTTCCATTATTTAGACTAAATATTTATTTATCCGATAGAAAGTACTTTCAGGAGTAATTAGTTTTCAGGAAAAAATTTACTAGAGATATAGTTTTTGACTATGTCAGCAGTTTAATAATTATAATAAATATCACTTCAGTCATATATCAATGATGCTAACTAACTTGGTTAGCGAAACGTGCGTTGAGAGACATTATTTTTGTTCTAGTGTGAGAAAAGTGTTTTCAATAGAATGTTAAATATGCTTCATTGTCATAAGTATACATTTATTGACAGAGCCAAAGATTATATGTAGTTGAAAGAGATATTTAATGAACATTTCAAAATATGTTACTAATGTAGTTGACAACTTAAACAATCCATGCCATACCGATCAATGATTATAGATAGAAATAGTTTAGTAATTCCTGTAAACTATAGTACTACTAGAAAACTGTTCACTGTCTTTCTCAATTTCCAGCCATTCAGATTAGGGGTATATATATTTGGTATATTTGGAAATAGGTCATGTACCCAAAATAGTCTTTAATATGCTGTGACTGTTACCTCAGGGATTGATATCACATAGACATCTAACAACCCTTTTTTGCAGTACAGAATACAGAAGGTATATACTCTCTAAAATTGTATACCATAAGGAAGCTGAAAATCAGTAATTGCATAACAAAGCATTGTTGAAAAGCATATGAGGCTGCAGTGTTTTTTAGAGACTTGGAAGATACGGACAAGTTAGACTTCGACCATGTAAATTTATTTATTTATTTATTTAAGGTTGTGCTATTGTCAGCAAATAGATATATCAGATATATAATTTTCAGTTAGGTCATCGAGGGCTCAATACTGAACTCTGTGGCATACCAGTTTGAAGTTTGGTTGTTTTTATCATTTGAATATGCCTTGCGAATTGATTCCTCTGAATCTATAATAGTAGTTTTTCAGAGCAATATTTGATTGTGAAAACCATCACAGGACTTCGGAAGGTCATAGAATATTATGTAAGCTACCACTATCTCTTTGCAGATGAAATATTTTCATAGGCAAGAATTTTTATCAATGTAGTCATTTAAAATATGAATGTTATTGTAAACTTGGCAAGAAATAAACCTGAAATCCTGAAAACAGCCAAATTACCAACCTGTACAAACAAGGTAGGATCTCCCGTGAATAGCTAGGCCCCTGCTCCGCCTCTCTGCTATCTACAAGGTGACAGTGCTTGATCGC
This sequence comes from Leptinotarsa lineolata, assembly GCA_015342045.1. NCBI lineage: Eukaryota > Metazoa > Arthropoda > Insecta > Coleoptera > Chrysomelidae > Leptinotarsa > Leptinotarsa lineolata. The sequence continues at coordinate 1,299 of WOGR01004694.1, read as the reverse complement.
GTCTTGTTTACATGCCCTGTAGAGCTGCGGATCCAGTTTGAAATCTCTAGCAACGAAATATTGGATCTCCAGCAAGGCATTCTCACAATCTTCCGTCATCGTATCGGATCGCATGTTGTCCATGAGGCAAGACATGACTCGTGCATCACCTTCCCCTACGTGGTTACATGCTACCTTCACCACTGGGTCACAGGCTTGGCGCAAGACTGGGTCCACGGCCCAGTTTTCTCCGGGGTTGGTCTGCTTTACAAGGTCATCAAGCTGAGAAAAATTAAAGTTCGAGAATATTTTCCAACTTCAATAATCGGCACACAAAATTTAAATTATGGTAATTTTGATATCAATTGGTAATTGGTGGTAATTTTGTATTTATGAATGACAATCCTAGGTTGTGTTCATAAACTTACTTAGATTATGATGAGCTTACTAATCATTCACAACTACACTCCGGTATTATGAAGTTCGTACTCTGCGACGTTCAGGAACATGCTCGAATTAAACTCTGCTTTCAAAGGGAGTAGTCATATTGTAACAGTTATGATACACTATAAATTAAATTTAACACAAATGTTTTGTGATAACAAGATATTTTCTGAAAGGGGACCTCTTTTGTTTCTGATTTATATCAATGATGAAAAGTATTACTTTGAAAAATATTTTCTCAACCTTTGTGTAGTCAGTCTCAAGCAATCATCTTCAAAACTAAACTGAATGATTCACTATCAACAATAGTTACTTATTCCAATTCTTGTAACATGAAACTTAATACAGCTAAAGTTGAAGCAATGGTAATAACTACATCCTAAAAACATGAAGTATCAATATAAATCAACTCATCTCTCAGTATGACAATATAATTGAATTCGTTAACCAAATGAAGTAGGTACTTGGATTTCACGGTGCATATTTTCATTAAAAATAGTATATTATATACCTAGGGTGAGAAGTGAGCTATTATTTACCGAGCATTTTTATATCCTGAGGCACGTAGCGCCGAGGGATATAATTGCGAGGCAAATAATAGCTTTTTCAACCGAGGTATATTTAATTTTTTTCACAACTAACATTGATATATTAACAATTTCAATTTTGGCATTAGTAATTTTCTAACAGTTTGTTGAATATATCGGAATATCAAGTAGAGTGAAGCGTGTTTCTAATCAGACTTGCTTCATTTATGTAAAAATTTGGCATGTGTCAAATTTTGATCTTAATCTAGGAAATATCTCATTGCATTTTTGATATATTTCAATGTTCCACTTCTCTCATCGCTTCTGTATGTTCAGAACTTAGAATTTC
>WOGR01004693.1:0-14473 GCA_015342045.1 Leptinotarsa lineolata | reverse complement strand
TTGTTGTACATCGTATTCTATTTTTTTAAAATAGCTTTTGAAGTCCCCGATTTTAACGCACTGATGTCTATCTTCCAAATAGCTTCTGAACATTTTTAATGCGGTTCCTCTTATGCCGATATTTTCAAGTGATTTTAGTAGGAGTAGGTGGCTAACGTGTCAAAAGTTTTAGAGAGATCTATCAAGACACAGAGAGCAACTTTGTTGTTATCCAATGCATTATACATTTCTGTTGTCAAGTCCAGAATTGCATCTTGTGTTGAGATTCCTTTCCGGAATCCATATTGTCTGTCTGAGAGGATGTTATATTCTTTCATATAGGCAGATACTCGAGATTTTATAACCTTTATGTTATGAGTTAACCTTTTTGGCGACAATCCCATTGATGTAATCACACATAATCTGAATTTCGTGAACTTCAAAATGTCACTTGAACTAGCTCTGAAATGGTCAATGGTCACCTTTCTCCTAATTTAGGAGTCGAAGTATCTCTTACGGTCAAATAAGTTTGACATCACCCCTTACGAAGACGCCATCTATTGGATCGATAGAGAACTCAATCCTTGAATATCAAAATTAACGAGTCTTTCCAATGCGGTCAATTGTAAATATAAACTCCGACATCGACCGACGACGAGATTCGCCCGCTGTCTTTCACTGCAGCTTTCACCGCAAGGCAACTGATTGACAACCAGTGCCTAACGCAGTTATGGTGTTAAATTATAAATGCATCCCAAAATACGGCTAACCGGCAGTCATTGTGCCATACCCTGTATAGAGGGAGGCTTCCGGTTATCGCTTTGAATTTTCAACAAATTTCAAAGGTAATGTTTTCGCGTTACCTGAGCCTTATACGATAAATATCCATGGACTATACGAACTCTTGACCTTGATCCACACATTAACAGCCGAAATATGTATGAAACCAATAATCAATAGAATCAAAAAGCGAATACTCACTGAATAGAGAATTCGACTCAACTTCAAGGGTATCGCTCTCAGAAATTGAAAGTAATATGTCCCAAGGAATTTTCAAATGAATACCCATTACCCATAAACATCGTGATATTATTTATATTAAATCATGGGATATCAATGGGTTATTCACTTTATAAAAATGTGGGATGATAGAAGTTCTTCTTGAAGCGAATTTGAAAGTGGTAACAATTTTTGTTTCAACTCCTTTCGAATAAGCATCAGCAATATATACCCAGTTCTCTCCAAATGCAGACATATGATATGAAGATATAGAGTCATTGAAATAAAGCCCAAATTCAAGAATTATTATTATTGGCGTTTTACCCCAATATTATCTTAGAAAGAATTGGTAAGAGAAACAGGAAAGGAAAAATGTTCGAGAACATAATTAGTTCTTCTGACCTTATTATCCCAAAATCAGAAAAAAATAAACAATAGATTCAACTCATGCTCGGGCTCCTCAGTTTCAGACCTTACCCAAGAACATAGCAGAAAACTATCCTGTAATAAACGTAACGGATAAACACTTTTCCGAAACAGTCGTCAGGGTAGCAACTCAATCTAGCGGAAAAACTTCAATTGTCGTTGGTCGAACATCAGTTCCATGTGGAATGGAGAATCAAGGTGAAAAGACATCGCTCAGAAGAAAACTTGATTTCAGGAAGTTGAAAGTCAGATGCAGATACATCTTGATAGATAGAATTTGAACCTCTGGCGTAAAATTATTCTAATGAAAACACTTTTTCCACACCAGAATAGAAACATTGTATTTAGGCGACAGCTGATTAACAGAAAAACAAAACAGACAGACAGGCACGGGTTCTGCTAACCAAGTTAACATCATCAGAAAATAATTGAAACTAAATTATTTTACATTACTAAATTATCATACATACATCTTATATGAACTATTATCTTCAGCAAATTTATAACTACTATCACCTTGATTTCCGCTTGTACATTTTATGCAAGGAAGTGAATAACATGCTGTTTGTAATAATACTTTAATCAATGTTCATGAATCCCTTTCAAAATTTTTCGATTTTTTGACCTTCAGAGTCTGATAGCCTACTGTCAGCATATTCTTGTGATCCAAAAGTAATTCACTCAAATCAGAGGCAAAATTGCCCTGCACGGCTGAGTCCCATATATCTTCAGATACAGCTATTTAGAAAAACCCTCATATAGGAAGGTTAGTAGAGATGTCAATAATAATAATATAAGTTTATTCAGATATCAGATACAAATATGACAATCATCAAATAAGGAGAGAATGTTGCACCTCTGATAATCCCAATATCGACAAATTGAGTGGAATTTCTTCAGGATACTATCATCGTAGCCGTAGAGGTTATTACATAAAAAAGCTCGTAGAGCACTGACTGTAGACGTGGTTACAGTAGCCAAACCTCCAACCAAACACGGGAGGAGTGAATACCAGCATGTACCCATAATCCTAGCACGCTGAAGTCTGGGAAACTATCTGGTTTTCAGGAGACGAGGACGGATAACATTCATTCAAGGAAACCTCGAAAACAATCCGGACTCAGCCCTTCTCACTTAGATGGAAATCGTTTCGTCGAAATGATCTAAGAAATCAGCTGTTTCTTTCTCAGTGAAGAAAGGTGCCTTCATCCAATCATCTAAACTCTGAACCATCTGATCCCATGACTTTGGGGGTTGTAGATGACAGATGTCGTAAATGATCCTACACATTCTCTGCTGAGATCATATTGAAATTAATTTGTCATAACATTTCATTGCATATTGAACATTGCATTTAGGTATTTAAAGTCGAACTCACAACATGCTGAACTGCTTTACACGTTCTCGGAAAAAAGTTCAAGGACGAATCATTGCTTGCTCTAATTACTTCTTGGGGAACATGGATATAATACTTCATCTCACTGTGCGCCGATTAATTGACTATAGAAAAAGATAAATATCAAATAATAATGGGATATTGAACGAAAGCCATTTGTGTGAAGGAAATCAGAGTTTTTTTTGTCCTATTTTTGGTATTTCCACCTTCCACAAGTTACTGATAAATAGAAAAATATTTTGAACATATTTTCATAACAAATGACTTTTCGAATGGATTTTCTATAAAAATGGGGACGATTCAATAAATTAGATTTTTGAGCTTGGGGGAGAACAAGAGATCTCATCAGAATTTTTGTGGCTCAAAAAGAATATTGAGATTGATATTCCATCTGAACTTAAATGATAGCTGTCGAGCTATAATTATAGGCACTTCTAATGACAATTTAAAATGTGATATGTCCGCTAAATATAACTCATCTTGCGAATTGCGACAAATGGATCTGAACACGAAAACATGGCATGGGACTCTTTTGAAAATTCCATGGCACAGAACGAACGTCATTGTATGAGAATTCCCCATGGTAAAATGTGATAAATTGTTACAAGATACTCAAACCGCTGAAACCAATAAATAATGATAAGGTAACGTTACTATGCTATTGATGAGAAAGTGCTACCAAACTTATGAAGATTTCATGAATAATATTCTTCAAGACACAAATTTTGTGTGAATCTTACAACGATATCGAATTATCGGTATCATTGAACACTGAAATAAGTTTGTGGTCAGGAGATCCCAATGGAGACCTTAAAGTGACTGCGTAAATTTCTGGATTGGTTAATAGGTGTGAATACAGAAGACTAGCATTTTTTCCATCACGGCCAGGAATCCTGGTTGGCTCTTTTATAATCTGAGTAAGTCCGCGGCTAATTGCAGAAGCCTCAGCTTCCCGACCTTGTTCGTCGTTGATATTTGAAAATTTGAGCCATTCGATATTGTGGATATTGAAGTTACCGAATATGGAAATTTCGGCAGTGGCAGTGATTTGCAGAAAGTCAATGGTGTTTGCAAGTGGAGAAAATAGTGCCCTATATTGTGTATCGCTTGGTGGTCGATCAACGCAGCATATGAATTTAGTGATCTTCTGTGATATTATTTTGAAACGCATAACATGAAAGTTTTGGAGTTCCATCATTTCCTCTAGTCTCTAGTTGACAGGAGACATCGCTTCCCATATTATAAAAAGAGATATTCCAAAGTTATGTCTCAATCGGGAGTGGCAATCATAGCCGGGATAGAGAAAATTGACGGGGTTTGTTGAAGCACTAACTTTGATTACTGTGAGTGCAAGAATATGAAAACTATTTGTTCGCAGATGATGGTGCACTGAGTTTATATTTGAGTTCAGTCCTGTGATGTCGATCCAATGTTTATATGAAACTACTTCTTTCGAGAGAGCTTTTTCTTCCAGTTAGTGTCTGAAAGTTACTTCTCCGTATGATCTACACATCTTTGTGGAGATTTTATATTGGAATTATTTGTTTTTTCTTTGGTGGCTTCCCACATTTTTTGTATAAAGATGGGGAAATAGAAAAAAAAGTTTCCTTCCCAAAAATTATTATTTTCTAAAAATATATCACTTTCAGTTTAAAATAATTGGAATTATCAACACATCATTTCGTAAAAATTCACAACACAGTGATTTTTACAAAACGATGACATCATCATAACAGAAATTCTCCTGGTCTCACAAACAGATCATTTATAGTGTCTCGCATGAAATTGAAAATACTGGTTTCTAATTCGGATGGAAACAACTTTAATTTCTAATGCTGAGTACTAGATGAAATAACGGAAATAATCGCAAGAATATATTATTGTCCTTTTATTCTTCCCTTGAGTAAGTGCACTTTTGAAGAAAATATAAAATTTTCCATGAAATAAAGAAGCCTCCATCTATCTTCTGGATGCATAAATGAATGATTAACGAGTCAAATTTCAAGACGAAACCTATTACCTTTGTATATAGAGACTATGTACAAAGCTAATACTGAGCTGATCACGAATTCTCCTGCAACCGTCAATACATATTAAGGTATAGCTGTTTGCCCACCGTATATTAAAATATAATTAATTATTTTTATTTTTTTAGGCGTTTTACACGAAACTGGACCGTAACATGAGATTTACAGCTCGCGAGTACATTGATATACGAACAGGAATATGTTATTTTGATAAAATGAAAATGTCTAATTTGATCGATTTTATATTGATTTGGGGTCTAAACAAATTGAAGTCAAAATTGAACGTAACAACTGATGAGACCAAAGTAAGTCGAAACAGCCCTGTCCCGTGTTGGATAAGGAATGCTTTGTTTCTGAGCTCTGGTTTCATTTAGTTACCTTTCAGTGAAAGCTGCATTGAAAGACAGAGAACGCGCTCCATTCGGCGATCGATGTCGAAACTTGTCTTTGCAACGGATCGTCTAAGGGAGCATCGTTTATCTCTGATATTGGTGGATTGAGTCTTCTGTCTATCCAATAGATGGCGTCTTCTTGAAGTGAGATGTCATCGCCTTCACGAGAGTGGTCTGAAAAGTTTCCGGCCTAACCAAGATAAAAGACATTTTTTCAGATTTTTTCAACATAGTCTCCTTTGAACTCTACACACTCCTCCCAGCGGTGCTCTCATCTTTGTGAACCGTTGAAATAGAAATCGGCATTTTTATATGCAAAATAAATGTACATGAGGGTGATTGTCTCTTCATTTGATGTAACTCGCTGTCCTCGGAGCGCAATTTTTAGATGAGGAAACAAAAAGAAGTCGCTTGGGGCTAGATCTGGTGATTGAGGCAGATGGCCAAGTAGTTCAAACCGTAATTCGTGGATTTCGCCATGAGGTGTGTCTAAATGTTGATTTGATATATGACAAACACATTCTTATGACATGTTCATATTCTCTGCCATCTCTCTCAGTTTAATTCGGCGATCGTCTAGCACCTTTTGTGAACTTTGACGATGTTTTCGTTGGTAGTTGCAGTTTTTTGACGTTCCAAACGTTCATCGTCATATCTTACGGCCACGTTTAAATTCAGATGCCGAAAATTTCAATGTGGTAAATGACAGTTTTCACAAACATGCAACACTTTAAATAAATTGAAATGAAGTAAAGCCCAAAAACTTACTTTCTGAGTGCAAAGCAGATAAATTACCTTTTCTAGCTGTGCTCACACGGCGCCGGCGAAACGCAACTAACTTCACATTAATGCGAACCAATGACGTATCAAACAACATAGACAACAGTTCTAAAAGGCGCGAAATAAATGAAATTGTTCTGAGCACAACTCTGTTCAAGGTACAACAGGTTCCCCTACATTGTTTGAGTGAATCTAAAAATTTTTTTGTAATATACTTATTGATGGAAATTATGATTTTTATAGAAAAAGTAGGTTCCTTAAAAATTTATTTGTTGGTAAAAAATACGTTTATTTGTTCACAACCGTTTTTTGCAACCAAATATCAAAATTAAGGAACCATTTTTTTCATGATTTCAGTGTCTGTTTCATGATTGTTAAGCAACATCGGTAGATCTAAAACAGCAATCGACTCAGAAACTTTACCTTTAACATCAACAGCAGCCTATTTATACTCAATAAAGTTAAGTTTTGGCTTGGTAATATCAATTTGAATCCGGAAGATTGGATTAAATCCGAAACAATGTATCTACCAACGAAAACAACGGAAAAATTGTCGCCTGATGAGCTGCTTAAACTGCTTCATTGTACCTGCACAGGCGGATTGCTTTTGATAAACAAATATTTAATGACAACTAGATAGCCATTTCCTCCATTTTCATAAAAACACTCATATCAACTTTCTCAAAATGACTATTATATAACTGAAGATCTCAATATAGATTATATGGATATGAATTCACCGACCACCCAACCACTTCATAATCTATTCAACTCTTTCAGTCTGTACATGCATGTTGATTCATATACTCGCATTTCTCAATATTCCTCGTCTTGTAGGATTATATTTCGAGTAATTTTCACTTGGAAAACATTAAGTGTACAGTTATTTCCTCAGGACTTTCAGATCATGAAGCCATCAAATGTACTATAACTGAAGTTACTGCAGTTTTATCCTATGAGGACATTTTTAAACTTTTACATTAAACTAGTTTAAGGACATTTTCAAACTTTTACATGTGGACAATATAAATGAATTCTACTGTTCGATTGGACAGAAGCTCAGTCAGAATATTGTGGTACCAAATGACCCACTGATTAATTTAGAAAATGTTGCAATCAATGAATCTCTTCAATTGGATGATACGAATATTGATGAACTGTGAGAAATAAATCAACATCTGGTTATGATGAAATTTCAATCAAAATTATTGAAAATCTTCCAATAGAAGCGCTCAGAACTCTTGTATCACTAATCAATATTTCATTCAGAAATGGCAGGTTTCCATCCTTTCTAAAATTGTCAATAGTGATTCCTTTATAAAGGTAATTCTGTAGAGATGATTCCTTCAAATTATCGACCAATATCTCTCATACCTAGTATTGCAAAAATAATTGAAAAACTAGTTAAGAAAAGACTCAATGAATTTGTCCTTCGCCATAACATTCAAAGGAAAAATCAATTTGGATTCCAGAGCAGTAAGAGCACAATGATGCAATATTCTCTTTCCTGTTTGAGGTGTATTCCAATATGAATCATGGAGATGCTGATACTTCTGCGGTATTTTGTGACCTTACAGAAGCGTTTGGCTGCGTGGATCATAAAATACTGCTACGTAAGCTGAATATCTATGGATGTAGAGATATAAAACACAATGGTGGTTTGAGTCGTATGTCAATGTTCAAACAGTATTGAAATAAATACTGGGGTACCACAGGGATCGGTTCTTGGTCCCATATTGTTCCTGTTGTATATTAACGATTTGATGAACATCAGTATATCTGGAACATTCACTCTTTTCGCTGACGACACCACTATATTATGGCATAGTAAAGGTATTACTCAATGAGACAATAGCTCATGATATACAAAAAATCAAGTCTTGGGGTGATTCCAATCTACTCTCCCTTAATATTTCTGAAACAAATATTATGATTTGAATCGAAGGGGATATATTTTTTAGGAGTGATTAATTTTTGGGAAAGAAAGTTTTTGGCTTTCTACTACTGCATCTTGATACAAAAAAAAATGTGGGAATCTTCCAAAGAAAGAAAGGAAGATTCCCACATTTTTTTTTGTATCAAGATGTAGTAGTAGAAAGCCAAAAACTTTCTTCCCCAAATATTATGACTTTCAAATATTCACTTCAGAATTTATCTGTAGCGAGCGGGATCATTGAGAACAGGGAGTGTACTAAATTGGGTCTGTATATAGACGGTGGACTGAAATTTGACACTCACATCAAAAAAATGGAGAGTAAAATGAGAGTTATTGATAGAGAGTTATTGATAGAGAACTGGGAGTTTATACTGTAAAAACAGTATATCACGCTTTGGAAGAGTTTCGCTTAAGTTACGGTATATTAATTTGCTGGAGTCTGTAGTAGTATAATTACAGACGAAAGCTATCCCATACTTGTGAAAAGCTAAATCTCGTGACTCATACAGGCAACTGTTTATTGATTAAAAATTTTGACGGTTGTAGTTTTTTTTCTTCTGGAGACAGTGTGTTTGATTAAGAAACATCTGGTGAAACTTGAGGTTACCATCCATCACTATACAACTCATCAGAGCATGCAAATTAATTTAAAATTACCTATCCCTTGCAACTCTTTGGTAAAGGATTCCTTATTTTACATTGGTCTGAAGATGTGTAACCATCTGCCAAGTTACACTAAAGAGACAAATATTGATACCAATCAGTACAGAAAAATAATCAGAGAAGTTTTGAGTAGTAGACCCTATTACAGTTTGACTTAATTCTATACCGATCATTTTTAACCAAGCATGTTTTATGTGTATGTATGTTTCAACCATTGTCTGTGGTTTTTTATTCAGTGTTTTTATACTTCAGTTCACATTATATTTTATCTATATTTTTATACTCATAGGACATTTATGTACTTTTTTATATTTATTTACTAACTTTGTCAACAAGGTTTTTTCTTTGGACAATAAAGTATATATAGTAATAAAAAATGCGTGTCCAAAATGGCTGAAACTCTAGTGAGTAACTGTCAAGAGATGAACAACGAAATTCACTAGCTGCTACCTTCAAGTTGAGGTCGGAAACTTTTCAGACCACCTTTGTACTTACTGTAATGAAGTTTATCTATGGTAAAAGTATGCTCAAGAAGGATACACTTCTAGTTATACGAACAGTAGGTGACAACTTGCCTATTTTAAGTTGAGACATCCTATAAAATACTGAATTTTTGTATTTTGAAGAATGCCCTTTCCATTGAAGAATCCATTGCAAATTCAGTGATGACTCATTTCGTCATAAAACATGATGATGTTTCTTTTATTTTGAATCAGTTCACACCTACTTCCTACATAATCGGGCGTCTTGATAATTCTCAGATATATAGTTTTCCATATATGCAATTCCCGATGACATGTGTATTAAATTCGAGAAAAAATCTTCCGTAAAATTACATAAAAAGTATTTTTCAACTTTTTTTTCTTCAGAAACTTTCAACATATGTCACGGAAAAAGTAAAAACTGAAATTGGTTCAACAGTACACTTCAATCTAGCGGACATTTGTAAACTATCCTCAGTAAAAATTGCAACTCACAAAAAATATTAGCTGTAGTTTTCTTGACTACTTGCTACTGTGAAAATTTCTATAGTAATATTTGAATATGTTGTAGGTGTATTATGATTATCATTCGATAAATTACTTACGATTAATTGTGGACATCTTACAAATTAGTAGAGTTGTTATACTCATCGATATGCAAGAACAAAAAATTGTATGATGTAGGGATGTTACTGACAACCAATTAATTGGACCGCATGTAAAGTTTACTTCATATCAAAATATTTTACCGTTTTGCTCCATAATGTCATTATTGACGTTGAAGCATATGAAGCTATATGATAACATTTCATAACAGGGTAGTAACGAAAGTTTTTTAAAATCCAAACTATCCAAATCATTGTATAAGCATAGGTGGATCTCATAACTCTCCTGCAAGCTCATCAGGCTTCAACTCAGTCGATTACTATGTCTAGGAATCTAGAAAGATTCATGATTTTATCGGTTATAACTCAAAAATTTATCGATCAAAAAATTACTTTTGTATAACATATTATCGAAATATTTATATTTGAAACAAATTATTTGGTAGTAAAATTGTATGCGGAAATGACGGCATTTGAAGTAAATTACTTCTTTCAACTCATCAGAAATACCAATAAACGTTCAAAACTCAGATCCATGAAGAGTTATTTTGAGTCCGTTTCTGAAACTCGATTTTTATCAATATGCTATTTCGCACTTTATTGGACGAAGGATATACATAATAAAAATGAGAAATAGATATACTGTGACTTGTTAGCTATTAAGATTTGAAAAATTATGCGAAATTAATTATTCACCCTCTATCTAGGTTTTGAAGAATTTCAACTTACTGATACTAACCTCCGTGGACTCAAAGAGATCCTGAGACATATTGAAAACAAAAATTGTTCAAGAATAGATGATATTTCAGTTAGTATAATACTCAATCTTCTCAATGTAGCACTCAGTGCTCTGAACATTTCGTTCAGATCTGAAACTTTCCCTCACTTCTTGAAAACTTCTGTAGTTATCCCTATTCATAAGGGTGACAATGAAGGTGATCCATCCAATTATTGGCTGATATCGTTAATACCTTGTTTAAAGAAAATAATAGAGAAAATATTGAAGATACGCCTTTAAAACTTTCTAATTATGAATAACATAATCTGCTCGGAACAATTCGGTTTTCAGCCGAAAAAGGGACCAATGATGCTCCACTTTCTTTCATGTCAGAGGTATATAGTAACATCAATTTAGGCGATTGTGCTGCTGAGGTTTTCTGCGACTTTTCCAAAGCCTTTGACTGCGTAAGTCATTATACTCTACTGCATTAACTCGAATGTTATGGAATCAAAAAGTCCAGCCTAGAATGGGTAAGATCCTATTTGAACAACCGCAGTCAAATAGTGCGCTGTAGCAGTGATTCAAAACTCTCACGTATTGAATTTGGAGTACCCCAGGGATCAGTACTCGGTTTCATCCTATTTTTACTATATATAAATGACATCAACCAACTGAACATTTCTGCCAAAAGGACCCTTTTTGTGGATGACACAACTTTCTTTTGGTATGATAATTCACCGCAACACCTCATAGATAAAATTGAAAGAGAATTAGTTTTTATATACACGCTGATGTGACTCCAATTCATTGGTGATCAACATAAAAAAAATAATTTAATCTCATTCCGTTGTAACCTTCCAGACTTACCACTAGAGAACGAAAATATCCTCAATAAAACAACAACACGATTCCTTGAAATAAATATAGACTCTAAACTCAAATTTGATCACCACATTCCCAATCTCTGCAATAAATTGTCTTTCGGATGTTACGCAATTCGAGTAATCGTTAACGATTTGGGTCTAAACGCAGCTAGGTCTGCATACTTTGATTTAATTGAATCGCATTTGAGTTACGGGATTGAATTTTAGGGAGCATTATCACACTGTATATTCATGTTGATTTGTATTTCACAAAACAGGTTTCGATTATTTTGAAATATGAATTCTGGATTATGTTTTCATACGCAAAGAGAAAAATTTCTTTCTGGTCACAAAAATCCTAACACCGACCCTGCCCTTGTCACAAAAATCCTAATACCGACTCTGCCTAACAGTATACTAGAATAATAAGATCGAATATATAACAAAATCATATTGTGAAACGGCAAATGTTGTTATCTAATGACGCGATAAAAGTTGTTGGTCAACCGTTCGTACCAATTATGTTTATTTGCTCGAAATACCACATTACTCGATGACGTTGTGGGTATGCTTCAGATAAAATCTCTTGGTTTATTCATTTAAACCAGTTCAGAATTGATTTTCGAAGATACATTGTCTGTAGTCTCGAAACAGAACTAGGCAATACTATTTATTCACTAGCTACACAATTTGCAGTGCACTCGCAGCATCCCTCGGGAATAGGGTCATCGATTCTCTCTCAACATAGCCCTATTTGCCCCACAAACATATAATTTCTTGACTGTCGAACCGCGCATGCGTGACATTCAAACGTTTATACCTTTGGTATAAAATTCTTGAAATTCACAAACATCCACTTTATTCAACAAACTTTCACCATATTTCAAGTTACCAATACGAACGAAACTAACCGCGGTCATTCTAGTAGTATCCGATCGTGTTTTGTTAATGACAGCTGATTCTCGGATTTACCGCGCCTTTCGAACTGGGTTTTCCAATTTCCCGGAATTTTCAGAGTGAGAAGTGACGCCGGAGTCGAGTTAGTTTGATTTCCACCGTTGGAAGGTGAGAAGTTGGGAGTGTGTACCGAAAATGACGAATGTCGATAAAATTCTGGATTATAAGAAAAAAGCAGATGAAGATTACTATGCTATTCTGGGATGTGATGAGAATTCTTCTGTAAGTGTACCAGATATACATTATTATTTATCCAGTTGAGTGAATGTCGTTGCTGATTATTAATTGTTCTTACTTGTATCGCCTGAGAGTTGAAGGTAGACGATGAAATATGCAGACGAAGTTTTTCTTTTTTTTTAAATTCCGGTAATTGTTTGTTCTTATATTTATTAATTGCATGATCATTTAATGATAATGAAGAATAAGTATGGGATATACATATTGTGAGTAACTTGTGAAAATTACAAAATAATAGGAGATTAAACACACTATATAGAATGAGAGCCACCGGCTCAATACGTTTTATATTCTGATGAGTTTTGATGTTCAGCAAAACAGTGAGAAGATTTCAGAAATGGATAAATGAATTGAAGGCAGTTAGTTCAACCCATTTCACTAAAAATGGTATTATAAGAATTATCACTACTAAAAAATCCACTATCTTTGTGCCAAATTGTCGTACATGTTATTGTTGGATACCTATATTGATATTGTTGATACTTCATGAATACTTCACACTGGAGAATAAGATCACTCCAAACATTTACTTTAAACATGAACAATGAATGACACGGAAATTACTTTTCCTTATCAGTTTGTACCACAAACATTCGTTATGAAATATAAACACATATCATTCACAACAATAATACACAACATAATGCATGAAAAAATATTGACATGAAATGTCACCTAAAAGGAAAACTATCAATACGCAGATGAACTTCTAGAAGTTTCAGGCTTTAATTTTTAAGAATTACGCTCGTCACAGTAGCCAATGTTCTTGTACTGAGCGTACCATCCATTGCAATTTTTCTAATACCCCCATAATTAAAGCTCCATCAAGTAATGGATTTTCACTCTGTCTCTTTTCATTTTGAAATGATCTAGTTTCGCTAAATTTTTCCATCAATTTTTCCAGCAAGATGTCTGTCAGGATGCTGTTTAATAAATACCTTGGTAACCATATTTTCACATACATTGAAACTGAAATGAAGTTCAATCATTTTCTCTTTTATTATTGGCCAAAACTGATAGGTTTGAAAGGTTATGAAACAATTTATGAATATTGTAGTACAATTAATCCGAAACCTTTGTCAAGCAAAAACTCGAAACTTGCTGAACGACAAAAACTGCAAATTGTTCCGAAGGCTTTTTTAAAATTCAGATTATTAGATGGTATAGAAGGGTCTTTAATGATTTAATAAAATTCAACTCTCAAATTTAGAATTTAACAAAATTCCTAGATGAAAGTCGGAATTTATTGAAGAAAATCCGATTTTGACTTTGGAATTTTATAAAAATCTGACTTTGAACTCTGAATGTAGACTTAAACTCAAAATCAAGCAGAATACTCCTTCGTACGATAGGTTCATATTGAAAATCGATTTCATGTTTTCATTTCTCGGAAAACGTATTGCTGGTATTTCAAAGTTCCATATCTTCTGAACCAGCAAAAGCAATACAGCAGCAGATAGAGAATCGAAGGCACTTTTAATAGAGGTGTATTAACTAATTCCTAATTTCTTTAAAATAATTTTGGAGACGACACCCCCCCTTAATGTGTTGAGGGTTTTGCAATGGTATTTGGGTTACATTTGTTCTCCTCAGAAAAAATCCTTTTTATTTTTCTATTTTTCGAAGATTCTTTTGTCTGGCAATTCTTCCTGTCGGTACGTTTTCGAAGGCCCGTATTGTATGTTCAAGATACTATCGTGACATAAATTGTGGCGAACTTGATTAGAACAAGCAGTTAAATTTAGATAATGAGCGATAGCAAGCGAAAAAGAAAGTAATGCACTACTTTTATGTTAGTTAATGAAGTGGTGCTACTCATTTGATAAATCCATCTTATTTACTTACAAATACGGAAAACTAATAATGATATGTTAATATATTCGGGAAAAAAAGAGTTTGGGCTTTGTACTTCTCCATCTTTATACCAAAAAGTGAGAAACTTCCGAAGGAAGGAAGAGAGCAATTAGGTTCAAATTGAAATCTTTACAGATGTGTAGATAATGCATAAAG
>WOGR01004692.1:0-14473 GCA_015342045.1 Leptinotarsa lineolata | reverse complement strand
CGATGCTAAACTAAAAGAAGGAGTCTTCGTTGGGCCTGACATAAGAAAACTTTTAAAAGATGAAAGCTTTGTCACTAAAATGGAAATGAAAGAAAAAGATGCCTGGAATTCATTTAAACTTGTTACAAAAGGCTTTCTTGGAAACAAAAAAAAACCCAAACTAAAAACTTTGGTTGCTGAAGTGATACAAAACTACAAAATGTTGGGCTGCAACATGAGTGTCAAAGTCCATTTCCTTCACTCACATCTGGACTCCTTTCCTGAAAATCTAGGGGCTGTGAGGAACAAGAGACTACTGATGGATGTTAAAAAGGAAAAACTCACAAGAACACAGCCGAAAAAGTACCAAAAGAAAACGTTTTTACAAAGAATTATAATCACTTTGCAAACACTTGTGTATCACTATTATGCTTAGTTTAGCTATGTAGCATTGTTTTTTTTTTCTTTTACTTCATGTTAAAATAATAAAAATAAATCCACAATTACTTGTTTTTTTGTACTTTTTCAATTATGTCATCCCTATTTTGTAGGCAAACCTTACGTGATAGATGAAAACAAATGTCATTTTTGAAATCAGCACAAAAAACTACATAAAGATCAGTTAACGAAAGCAAAACAATTTTTTTAAAAGTTTTTTGCAGACATGTGATGGTTTAATGATCCAATAATTTTTCTGAAAAAAGGTTGGTTGGGTAACAGGATCAATTTTTGCTTAAAAAAACATTTTTTTTTCGAATTTAACTAAATTCGAAACGTCGGCAAGTAAACAATTGGTTTTTCAAGAAAAATTGATCCTGTTACCAACCTTTCTTCACAATAAATAGTATACTGTGTAGAACAGCCAAGTGTAATAAACTCAGAATCTCAAATTATTATCATTGGGTATTTTCCTAAAAAATAAAAAACATGTCAATGTTAGATTATAAAACGATAATTCTGCGATATGAAAATTTTATCAGTACCCTCAAAGCCTTTCGATGAGTTACAAATCCAAATTTTCAAATGTGATGTAGTGTGGTTTCGTCAATTTCTTTATTTTAAATATAGGCTTGTATATTTAACATGATTTCAGTAGTGTTTTGTATGACAAATTCAGCCGTGTATCACAACTTATAAATTTCTCAACTTTTATGTAAATATACTATGTTGAAGATTCGCTAATTGTGAGCAAAATGATTAAAAATTACAAAAAGAGTTGTCGATTCTGAGTTGAGGTTCGTTGCAAAGTTCTCAGCTCACTAATAATCGCACGTTAAAAGTTAAGACCTCGTTAATCCCTAACAAACCCTTGAAGGTTGCTGTGTAAAGAAACGGGAATTAGTTAATGTATAAAGCCATTTTAATGTCCCAATCATAATCTGAGGCGTGACCTGGATCAAATACAAACATTATACAGAGTGTAAAAGCCAAATGGAATAAATTCATTATTTCGGTTACTGTACATATTTTGAAAAAATCCCAAAATACGTCAAATATGAATTATAATTTGACATATTTCAACGGAAAAATGCTACCTCTACCTTCAACCCCGGTCGAATGATAGGTACAACCCCCATTTTTTAAAATGGAAAGTATAGGCTTGTGATATATCGTTTGAAAGAACTCTTCATTCTCTATTCAAAAATGTTATCGCTTTCAAGTTTATTGCAACAATTAAGATAGAATGAATCAAAATCACGTGGTTACCAAAATTCGATTAAACGCCTTGACAAATTGTTTTGTATGTTACATTAGTTGTCAGTATTTCAATTTAAGTTAAAAATTAAGTTAAAAGTTCATTAACTTCAAGTCTGACAAATAGATTAACGGAAATGCATAAAGTAACAATTTTACAAATGATTGGTTACGGAGATAAAACCCGAACACAACAGAAAATAGCTCGCCTATTTCATGAGAAATTTCCTAATTTACCGCCTATATCCCAAGAAGCAATAAGCAAAATAAGGTAGTTTCGCGAGTTTGGTCATGCGGGGCAGATAAAAAAAGCAGCTGTCAATGCAATGAGTGATGATTTCAAATTAGATGTGATGCTTGAGTTTGAGGAAAACCCATTTACATCGAGTTGACAGGCATCCACTAGATGCCTGTCATACATCGCCATACATCGATAGTAAAGATATCAAAAGAAAATAAAATGCATTTTTATAAAATGATACCTAATCAGGAGCTCATAGAAGACGATTTTGATAGAACTTATTTCTGCGAGTAAATGATGGACATGTTGGATAACAATATCATCCAATTAGAAGATGTCATGTTTTCTGATGAGTGTACTTTTTCTCTTAACTGTCATGCTAATCGGCAAAATGGCCGCTACTGATCAATGGAAAATCCTCACTGGATGAGGGAAGCATACACCCAATACCCTCAAAAGGTTAATGTTTGGGCAGTGATTGTAGGAAACCTTATCATTGGTCCCTTTTTCATGGAAGCCAACTTGAATGGCGATAATTATTTGTTTGGCACTACTTCAAAATGATGTCATATCAAGTTTAGCAAATTTATATCCTGATTCAGGAAACCCTCAAGTTTCTGTAAATACGATATAGTTTTAGCAGGACGGAGCACCACCATATTACCAATTTGATATCCGACAATACCGCGATACATTTCCCAATCCGTAGATAGGGAAGCGAGGATCGGATGAATGGTCAGCGCGATCACCTGATTTTTCATCCTGATTCATTTTTATGAGGATATGTAAAGAGCAATTTGTACAAAACGAAACCTTCAGTTTTGAATGACTTAAAAGAACGAATAGCGCTTGCGATTAGGTCGGTTACGCCTGATATGTTGAATAATGTTACAAGACAGTTTTACTTGAGATTAGGATGTTTCCAAGACGTTCGAGGTGAACATTTTGTACATGTACTTCGTTAACATCCATAGTTCTTTTCCGTATTGTACATTTCATTACGTTTTGCATTAAATTTTAGTTTTTGAGTGTATTTTATCGAATATCGGTAACCACATGATTTTAATTTATTTTATCTTGATTGTTGCAATAAACTTCAAAGCGATAACATATTTGAATAGAGAATAGAGAGACATTCCAAACAATATATCACAAACCTATACTTTCTATTCGAAAAATTAGGGGTTGTCATTCGAAGGTGGTTGAAGGTAGGAGTGGCATTTTTGAGTTGAAGAATGTCAAATTATAATTCAAATTTGACGTGTTTCGGGATTTTTGTAAATATGTGCAGTAACCGAAATGAAGAATTCATTCCATTTGGCTTTCACACACCGTATGTTTATATTGTCTATATTTATAAAAAAACAATTTTTTCAATTACTCCAAATGTCCAAAAATACGAAACTTGACTACATTTCTGGATGAATCAGTTGATGTATTGAATGCATTCAATTATATTGAATGAACTGCTGCCAACGGTACAAATAGCAATAACATGCCATTGGATAGAAATCAATTCAACATTGTTGAGAGTTTAATTCAAATTCGATACTTACGGGTTGATTTTTCTACAACTATCGACTACTTCATAAAATGTTGATATTTTTTCTTGTTTCAATTTTCGATCCGGAAATTTGCAGTATGAAAATCATGTATGTAATGAAATCAATATTTCGAATAGAGTTCGTAACAACTATCTTTCTCCCCTCTCCTACATTGAAAATTTCAGTTAACTTCTGCTGGTATTACTACTCTCCTGGGTAATATTACGAGGGAGTTATTCAGATTATATCCGACAAACATTCCTCTAAGTTTCTTTGAAGAGACTATCTGCTTGATAGTAGACTGAAATTGGATTTATTAACATCGATATTCAAAATTAACTGGAACACCTTCTTTAACTGTGTCCACCTAATCCATCATTTACATGTATACCCCGCAATTCAAGTATATCAACCAGGAATATGGTTGTTTTTAGGAACTTATTTGCCAAATCGCTCCTTGTCGATAACTTAGGTTCAAATTTCATATGGAATATTGATTTACTCAGTTTGTTTATGTTTTATTAGTTTGGCCTTCGTTGTGTAATTTGATATAAAATGATTTGAAATCCCTGAAAGAATCAATAAAATCAAAAAGAATAGCTGAAAATTATAATTATATTGAGCAAAAAAAAACCCTGGAATGAACTTGCAATAAAATGAAATACAAGCTACAACTGAGTATTAATGTTCTGCCTGGCTAGGCTCGCTCTAGTTGACTGAGTAATTCCCATCCAATTTCTCAAGCCCCACGTGTTTTCGGGTACCTCGTTTTTTTCCAACCATGTAAATAGTAGCTCCTTACAATTTTTAATTTTAATAATTTTTTCTGGGATTTCAAACCATTTTATATGACATTAGACAATGGAAGTCCGAACTAATGAAACTTACCATGAAACATTGTCAACCACCTTCACACCTTATAACTTCAGAAAAGCCAATTTTCCTATGATTCATCAACTTGTTGCCAATGAAGATTGGTCTTGTGTTTAAGAACGAACAGACGTAAACACTGCATGCCATAATTTGAACACTATTCTCGACGTCACTGTTCCCTTAAAATTCAATCGTACCCTTTGATATCCGCCCTGGTTCACATCAAGTATTATAAAAAATATTCGAAAGAAAGAGCAAGCCCACAAAAACTTACAAAAATATGATACATCTTTTCATCGAAAACAATTTATTTCGCTAAGAGCTGAAGTCAAACTACAAATGAATGAAGCTTATAAAAACTTCATTGATGAGAGTGGAAACAATATACACGGAAATCCAAGTTCTTTTTGGAATTTTATCAAGATCAAAAATATGCAATTTTTGAATTCCCGGCATTATGATGAATGACAATAACGTTTATTCCAAACCCCAGGAAATCGTCGACGCTTCTGCGAATTATTTTAAGAGTGTATACATCATATCGGATATCTCCGTGTGTGGTATGCTCGATAACTTTCCAAACAATTTTCCGGGTATAAATATCGAACACAATAATGAGATAGATATTATTTAGGCCACCCAGAAATTGAAAAACAAACTAGTTATTGGACTGGACCACATACCGAGTTTTCTAGTGAAAGATTGTATCCATCCTTTATTAAGCCCTTTACTTCACATCTTCAACCTTTCACTGAAAACATCTACGTTTCCTGAGATTTAGGAGATCACGTATATGTCCTATCTTGAAGAAACGGGACGCAACTTTGATAAAAAATCATAGGTCTATTTCTATATTGAGCAATTTCTCGAAACTTTTCGAAATAATTCTATACGGTTTTATCTATAAATCGATCAGAAATATAATATCGGACGATCAGCATGGGTTCGTGGAACAAAAGTCATGTGTGACCAATCTTGCATTCCTCTCACAACATGTTTCAGATGCTCTAGATCAAAAGTAAACAGGTTGACGTAGTTTATACGGACATGTAAAAGGCGTTTAAACAAATTGATTTTTACATCCTCATCCAGCGACTATCATTGTTTGGCTTTTCTTGAAGTTCAATTGATCTTTTTACAAGCCATCTTTTTGACAGAAAGCAATACATGGAACATGAAGATTTTCAGTCCCCTTTGTACACACCTAGCTAAGAGGTCCACAAGGCTCGAAATTGGGGCCTCTTTTATTTCTGCTTTTCATTGATAATCTTGCGAAAATGATGAACTGCCCAAAACTTCTTTACGCTGATCTGAAGCTATACAAAGTAATTGGCAATTATAAAGACTGCTTAATTATACAAAATGAAATCGATTTAGTATTCGACTGGTGTTCCAAGAATCATTTACGTTTGAACATATTGAAATGTTACATTTTATCATTTTCTAAAAAAAAATTTAATAGAATTTTCTTATGTTATTGATAGCATTCCAATTAGTCGAGTAAATGAGATGACAGATCTTGGAACCACTTTTGATTATAAATTCACTTTCACTTCCCACATAGATCAGGCTATTTCATCAGCGAATTGAATGTTGGGCTTCATTATAAGGAGTACCAGAGAATTCAAGAATATTAATGAGATTATAACACTGTTTAACGCCTATGTGAGGTCTCAACTAGAATACGGTGTGTTAATATGGTATCCAGTTCACAATTGCTACATACATCATATTGATGCTGTATAAATTTTTTGAAAAAATATCTGTTTTTCAAGGTCACAGGAATATATCTTCAGAAGGCAACTGACTATTCTATCCTTTTGAATCAATTTAATATAATATATCTGAATACACGACGACTTTTTGTCACAATCTCTTTTCTTCAAACTGCTAAGCTAAACAATGAGTTCTTGTGTTCCTCTCTTTTAAAAATGATCAACTTCCGCACCTCAGGCCTGAATTCCAGATATCAAACGACATTTTACTATGATTTTGTCAGAAATAATAACAGTTTCAAAGCACCAGTATCAATACTTTGTAACAACTAAAATTCAATATGTGATATGTGCGATATTAATCATAGTTCTCAAAGTTTTACTTTAAAATGTAGTCTCACTAGAACCTTTCAACTGTGATCCCTTTTACTTTCCCTTTTCTATTTCTACTTATTGTCTTTTAGTTGCAGCATTTCTTTTTAACAAATTATACTGTTTTGCATATATTTTCATCAACATCTTTGTACATTTCCTGTAATTGGGTGGTGAATGCCTGTTGGAAATAAAGTGCTTATCTATCTATCTATCTATTTATCTATCTACCAGTAATTAAACAACTTTTTATATAATTCAGTAATTTATTTCAAGTGATCTCTTATAATATAAAGTGCACTCCTATCTACATACACTGTTTCCTACGATGATTATCATAGTATCTATTTATGTACAGAAGAAACAGAAGAGAACTAATATACTCTGAATAACACGGATATTATTCTAATGTGGCAGTACATGTTCTCTAGGCCACGCAGATTTTTCAAGTTCTGAGGCGACGAGAACAACAAATGAGAATTTTCAAAATTCACAAGCAGTCTTGATTCTATCAGTGCTAAAGTTTTCACGAATAGAAATATTATTCGTGAGAAATCTCTAAGATGGAATATCCGGACACATGTTGTTCGATGAATTACATGGAAAACATGACATATCATGAAAGTATCTTTACAATAGTGAGCAACAACAAATTTCATATTGAAGGGATATTCGGTTGAGGAATCTGAATGTTTCTCTGAACTGGGTTTGTTAAAATATTTGTGTATTCTTCAGTTTCTTGAGCAGAATAATTGAACTTCAGAAATCAGATATCAGCATAGACAGGATTCATATATGCGAAACAAAAATGTCATCATTGTCATCAAAAAATATAACTAGTTAAAAAAATATTTTCCTACTCAAGACCCAACTGAAGCAACCTGTAAAAGAAATATACATTTACGTAATATACATATTTCTATGCGGGATACCAATGCCAAGAGCCTTATTTTATTTTTGAAACCACCATAATTCACTTCGGAGTATTAAGTTTGTTGATTCAGTATTAAATCCATCAGAAATTTTCTAGCCAATATTTTTAATATTCTACAAAATCAGAGACATACAATAAGTGATGTTCAAAAACCCAACCAAATCATCCTCAGTTGAACTGATTTTATACAAATCATCGTAACAGAATCAAAAGAAGTGAATGATGATGGAGGGGTTATATACATACTGAAGAATACGATCATAGCAGTAATATTCACAAATCAAAAACTTACATAATATGTACATTAGTTTTATGAATGTAACAACAATCATAACTTCGAGCTACTTATTTTCTTGTGAGAAAACTGTTTTATTAAAGTCTCTTTTTTCAGCCGCACACACCATATTGATTTGGTAGTCAATAGCGATGCAAAAAGAAGTTATTTGGAGATACAGGGTCCTTGAATCGCATTGATAAAATAAGCTGCATTCGTTTTGTATCGAGACAGATACGTTTCTGAATCGAATTGAAAACTAGTTTCTATATGAAAATATTATTTGTTATTGTGTTATATTACATTTTCAAGTTATTGCGTAGTTTTCTTGAGGTCTTTGAATATAAAACGATTTAAATCAAAAGAGAAAGTTTAACATCCATATAACAATGATTTTATATATTTTTGATTGAGTAGAACGGATATTCAGAGAAAGCGGCGTTACGAAAAATCTGGTGAAAAATTCGTTTCTCTTTGGCACATCAAATGAAAAATATAAAAATTAATGTGAGGTAACATTTTTCGAAATTTAGGAGTTTTTTCCAAACTACGTTTTATCGTTATACTGCCAAACGTTTCCATACTACGTGTAATTTCAATTGAGAACCACTTTCGTTCCTATAGTAAGTGGGCATACTTGAAGATTGGCTTTAAATCAAATCATCTAAATGAACCATTCGTTCAGGCCAGTCTCATCTTACCTACACAGTGGGTTTATGGACGACACCTATCAGAAAACAACTACTCCCCTGGCTAATACCACGAAGGGCGTTGGATTATATCCGACAAGTGTCAGTGCAGGATTCTTCACAGAAGTTGGCGATACAACTTCCGGAATCGATTTTTAATTATTGGAACACACTTGCAGACCGGCTTCGGGCTCGTTGGCCACTCGTCAGTGCAAGATAGTGTCTATCATCAACCTAGAGTCGATGATTTCCGATAATTAAAAATCGAATTCCTTTCAGAATTCCTAATAGATTATATTATCAGTTTGAATTCCAAATAATATTAACAATTTGTTGAGTTTCTTGAATGAAAACATTGTTCATTTTCAATGCCCTTAACCCCTGAGACGAATACATATAATTAAACCATATGCCCCTTGCATTATAAAAAACATCAAGTTACCCATATCGTCGAGAGATACCGCTCATGAAAGATAAAAAAAATAAAATTGAATCATTTTAAATACTATATACGGAATGATGTGAAATTTTATAATTTTGGCATGCATTATAGACGAAATTAAACCTTATTGCCACCATATGCGTCCAAAAAAGGGAATGAAATGTGGAAGTTTATATCATCTCAATACCCGGAAACAAAAATGAAAAGTCCCCAGAATTCTTTATATCTGAATGAAAATAATATTTTGAAACAAGGAACTACAAAAGTTGGGTGATTTAGGTCCAAAGAATTTTAATCGCAAAACCACTACAGGGCCTGATATATGTATTCAAGACACTATACAGAGACTGTTACACCTTTGGTTTCATACAAAGTTCGTTGGGATGAAAAGAGACAAGAAAAAAAATCTGTCATACAGAGGATGTTTTTTTCTGGCGAATGTTCACATTGAGGAGAGAATTATTCATCTGTTTTGGCATCACACAGGCTATAATTACTATCCATATTGGCCATATTGGCCACCATATATCCCACCAAACATTTTTATTGACTTTCAATACATGTTTTGACACCATTCAAAAATGAAAATTATAATTGAAACTTTCTGTTTTTCACCACTTTCATTTGTAAATAACGTTACTGCAGTTTCGTCCTATACCAACATTTCCAAACGAATAAAATAAAAGTTCATTTTTTCATGAGGATCTCCTACCTTATAGTAACGGCTTCATCCATCAATTTACCATTTTAAACCTTTATTTAAAGGACTAAATTATCCAAAAACCAAACGAAAAATACACTCGGCGGACGTTTAGCTCATCATTGACATACTTTGAAGAAAAATTAATGTTGATGAAATTTAGAATACAGTGTTGATACATTTTCTTCTATTCTCAGAACAGTAACATATCTTTTTTAATTACTGGTAAGTTAATGAATGATTTTGAGAGCTTCATAAAAAATTTTAACATTTTGAAAGTGTCTAGTATTGAATTAATTGAAATTCGACCCATTTTCTATGCATTTATCTATTGAAATCATGTTAAGTCATTACGTGCGGATGAAAGCAGATATTTTGAACTCAAGCTACGAATTTTTTGACAATCAGCGTGTGGAAACCCTACCAAATGATACTAGTTTCTTAACGAAATCGATTCCTTTTTTTATTTATAAATGTGTGGAAGTTGCACTTGCAAGAAGGACTTTTATATGATCACTGCATTTCCGCAAGTAATATCTGTTTTAACTTTTGACAGGTAAAATCTCTTGAACGTCTCGAAAATAATCTGACATTTTAAATTTCAAAGAACAGCTGGACGGTTCAAGCTCATCTTACAGTGATTATCTTTACTTCCATGAAGACGCATTCCAAGGATGATCATGAGGCTGAAGATCCTCTCCCCAAAATAGTTTATAAAAAATTTACAAAACTTCCGAAAATGAACAATTTTTCAAAATTTTATTAATCAACTCCTTGCTTAAATTTTCAAGAGAGTGGATTCAAATATAGTTATTCAAAATGATTTGGAAAAACCATTAATTCATATTTCTATTGGTGAGTGATCTTCCAGATCAGCAGGCAAGAGAGGGACTCTGACTAGAGATGATCCGCGGCCAGTCTGCGACTACTTTTCTCAGCTTGGTGAGCAACGCGTTCCAGGGAGATACAGTTAGTAGCCGAAGCGTACTAACTGCATCCATCAGCCAGAAGATGCCCTCCTGATCTTCTCAGGTACCTAACCTGTACCCATTCAGACCAAAATGTACAGCTCTGCTCAGGTGAAACCTCACCCGGAAAGACGGTGGTATTAGTAAAATCACTTCTCCCACTTCATTATCACTCATCAAATTTTTTAAAAGAAACTCCAGTCTCTTCTATTCTTTCTGATGATGACTTTTATCTCAAATGGCTTACAAACGCACCAATAGTCACCCCGGTCACACAGACTGGTTTTCTGTAGTCACCAGAGTACAAACACATTAATAAAACTAACTCTGAAATATTGCAGGAAACGGTTATGAAGGTACTGAAAAAAATTAACAGAGAGTGTGTGCACTTATGTATGTACAGTAAGAAGTTATACTTCCTTTTTTATTATTCCTTGCTGTAATTTTTTGATCATTCCTTTGAGTTTAATGATGTATTTCAAATGTTTATTGAAATTTATTTTGATACTATCGTCATGTTGTACTGTGTTTGGGACAACCTGATGATAAATTTCATTATTCAAAATTTTCAAATTACTTTAAGAAATAAATATTCAATTTAATTTATTAATTGAAATAGTTCAATTCATCCGGGCTTTTCACTTTACACTTGTACACTTATTATATGTTAAATAATAATGAAAAAATTCATTTTCGCTTATGATGTAAATAAATAATGCATACCGTCAACTAACCTCAAATTCTACAAACGTACTCAAAGTAATATGTAAAAACCACTTTTATCACTTACAATCACAGTCATTCATCTTTAAATCAATAAATTGTTGAAAAAAAAAGTGAATGAGAAAATATAGTGTGGCAGCATTGCCTCGAACAAGACAGCTGCGCTCCCAGATGAACCTTCTGTTCACTATGGACATCGTCCATAGAGAATATCTATGGACGATGCTATGGATATATGCGCTCGACTAAGAAGCAACGGCCATATAAATAAAAGAAGAAGCTAACTTCAGGGTGTCGTTTTATGGGACGGTGTGCGTGCGCATCGTAAAAATTTACTTTCATAATTTTTCCCTAACGCGCTAAAAGAAGTATAACTTCAAAGTTTAATTTTTCTTCAATACTCTATCAATCAATATCAACCGTCAATACATTTTTTCGAGCGTGAGTGATCAATATCTTTATTAATACTATACGTGGATAAATCTTTAATCGTATGCGATCTGGTTTTGATATGAGAATATCGAATATCACCTAAGGAATGTTCATCTTAAACTTGATCTTTGCTGTAACCTTCCTAGCAAGAAAAATATAGTTTTATAATCGTTATCGCCTGGCCTATCTACCATGCAAACGAAACAACAAAATAGTTTCTCTAAACCACAAACTCGTTGACATATATGCTAACGTAGAATATCGTAGATTGTAAACAATCAGAAAATAGTGTATATGAGTTGTATCCACGTAGTGCCCGCCCGAGCTTGGTTGTTTACTCAGCGCATACTAGAGGTGTGAACGTCCTTGCAGTGCCCTTGGTAATGTCACACGAAACTTTCTTTACCGGTTTCAGTTGAAAACTTTTCGAGGAATTCTCGATTCGAATGATTCACTTCTGATTGTTTCGTGGAAATGCATTATCATGATAGTTCTGAAATTAAACGTTTTGAAGTGAATTTGGTTGAGAATTCAATGTCGTTATGTTTCGATCAATACATCAGAATTTACTGTTCTGAAATGATAACAAGAGTAGAGTAACGCAAAAATTCATCATTCATTAGTGATCTTTGATCCTCAACTATACAGTATATTGTTTAACATTTATTTTTCATTCGACGTTAAAAACTGTCGAAACTACTTTCCAACGTAGGTGCGTTTATTTGAAGTCTATTCGACAGTATCATATTGAAAGTAAAAGAAATGCATTTAGTTGATTGATTTGATTTAGTTGAATTTCAGAATCTACTGGAAGAAGATGGACGAAAAATACAGAGTATGAGGATATGTGAAAAATGCATCAAAGCAAGGTAGTCCTACACCTCGTGAAAAAGTCAGCATGAAGTAATTTGGTCTGCGTATGAAAATCATGTCTAGTGACGATATTAACTAGGTATTTGACTATTGCAATGCCTTAAGAATGAAACATTTTCATAAAGGTGAACCTGAAAAAACTAACTTTCAATTTCAATATCCAAGAAATCATTATTTTTCAACATCCGAACATCATGAAAGTGAATCTCAAATTTGTTTTTATTTAGCATCATTTCTATCATTCAATAAATTTCTACCATTCAATAACATAATTACTATTCAAAATTTAATTTTTCTTGAATGTAAGAAATCATTATGCCTACAAATACAATTATATTTGTTGACTATGTGGATGATAACTATTACAGGCCATAGTTCTGTCGTTTTCTGAACGCTCATCATTCAAAAATTGTTTTAGCATTATTTTCACCCTCAAAGAGCCGTTCCCTATTAGCGATCACTGAAAGCATTGAGAAACTTGTACCTACATAATAGGAGAATACTTACTTTAGTCTGATACTGTTTTCTTATGTTTTCCAAGGTGTCCCTAGAAAAAAATCACTGTTATTTAAGAAAATCTACTATAAAAATCAGAATCATTTAGTAATAACAGGTCTTTTATTAAACGCTTCCTATCTTAAAATTCAAATAAAACGAACTGTGTGAGAGATATCATCGAAATTTTCCATTCGTTTGAAAGACCTATTGATGCCAATATGTGTGAAACATAACACCGTTCAAATGTCCGCCACGGCTTCTCTGGGTAGATAGAGCGCATATGAACGTACGATCTCGGTGGCCAGCTTACAACATTCTCATGTCCTCAAATCGCTCGGCAGAATATCCAATGTGGCATGAGTTGTATGGCCACATGTCGTTAGTGTCCAGATCATACAATTAAGGCCAAAAGAAATTGGTAATCATCAACCTAGAGTGCTCGCCGTTGACAGAGATGGCCTGGTCAACGTCATTCTCAAAGAAATATGAACCGATGACGCCGCCAGCCCAAAATCCACACCAAACAGTGACATACCCATTAGGGTCAGTTGCCAACCGCTCCAGACCTACTTCAGTGAACACACGTCGTTGTCTATGGTCGTTTAGTTTCAGTTCCTTGGTCAGTGGAATTTTGTACGGGTGCAGGCCAAGTCACGACGCAAAATCGACTGTCTCGAACTATCCTGCATACTCTCACAGACAGCGGCGATATTTTCGGCAGACGTACGTTTGTTCGTCGACGTACGTCTGTTGGTCGTTTACTGAACCAGTGGACTCAAACTTATCCCCCACATTGCGAATAGCCCCCTTGGTTGAACGATTATGGCCACCGTAAAATTGGGCGGAGCGCGCGGCACGTTGCCCAAACAGAACACTCATTTTCATATAAAATGTATTATTTGCACGTGTTGTTGAATACTATATCCATGCATGGTGATTTGGCAAAGTAGACTGAATGAATGACAACTAATTTGACAGATGTAGCTTCAAGAAGACGGCCGTTATCAATTATCAAAGTTTGGAAGTTCCCATTTAAAAGACGTTAGATACAATTTCAACAAAAAACTGCAGATAAAGAATATTCATGGGAAATAAACGTTTTCGCTTTCTACTTTTCCATCTTCATAGAAAAAATGGGGAAAGCTTCCAAAGAAAGGAAGAAAGAATGCTTAGTTTGAAAATTTCTATCCCATAACTAGTTTCGTTAGTTCATTTCAGTAACTGTAATATTCTCGAAATTCAATCAACTTGGTTCAATATCAGATCACAAAATATAAAAAAATATGCTTCACAAATATTTCAAAGGGTTTTAATCCACTTTTCAAGGTTTAAACATTGCCATGTCAACAAGTAGAAATTTTGCTGAAAACGTTTTTTCAGTGTTATAATTTATACATCGGACTAATAATGAAACTGAATTCGTATTGACTTGCACTCATGAAGTGATGAGAAAATTTACAACTCCATACTTCAATGTCTCAGAAATAATGAGGAAAGAAAGAAAAAGTAAGAAATTATATA
>WOGR01004691.1:0-14476 GCA_015342045.1 Leptinotarsa lineolata | reverse complement strand
ACTTCTAAGGCCTTTGACCGTGTGTGGCATGAGGGTTTTCGGGCCAAAATTTGATGCTATAGCTTGTAGGATTATTTCTGTGTATGGCTCTCCAGCTTCCAGAAAGAACGTTCCCTGCAAGTGGCCGTCGATGGATATCTCTCGAATACTTTTACCATCAACTCTGATGTTCCCCAGGGATTCATGTTGTCTCCAACACTCTTTTATTGTATATCAATTCAATGCCACAAAAACCCAGGCATTGGTTTTCTCTAAGGAGATGAATGTGTCCGAATCGGATGTGATAATGTCAGGACAGACAATTCCGCTTTCCGCTTCGACAAGTTTGTTGGGGCTTGAAATGGACACCAATATATCTTGGCACAATTATATCGCTGAAATTGCATAGGATGCTTTTCAAAAACTTGAAACACTGTTCCGAACCAGAAAACTGTACACACTTCAGCAATTTTTAATGTTTTATAAAGCTCAGATCAGACCTTTTTTGGAGTGTCGGTCTCAAGTATGGAGCTCCGCCCCTAAGCATACCCTGAAGCTGCTGGATTCCATTCAGAAGAGAGCTATCTGACTGATTGGAGACGCGAATATCACTTGCAACCTTGATAGTCTGGAACATCGAAGAAAAGTTGGAGATTTGTCTCTCTTTTATAGATACTTTCACGAAAAGTTTTCAAGTGACGGACTGTGGTTGCTATTCGTTTTGAGGTTTAACTTATTACACCTCAAACGTCACTGTTCTAGAACTCTTTCATTTGGAGAACTGTGTTTTTGTAAAATAAGTTTTCTGAGAATGTTTTTCCAAATAGTGTCGATCTCCAGCGATTCAAATCGAATGTAGATCGCTACTTTCACAAAAACACCGCTCTTAGAGCACCTCAAAAACTTTTTTGTAGTGCATGTGTTTTTTCCGTAAAAAACACTTATCCAAATGGCGCTTATTTCGATTGGATTGAATAAGCAATAATTGAGATATCAAAATTCAAAGTACACTTACAAAACGGATGAATCGTTTGAAATAACCAATAGCTTTCCAATTTCCACATCATATGAGACCATTATTTTGAACATTAAAAGTAGTATAGTAAGGTATCTTCACAAGAAGCTATCGTGGACTTTTTCGCACCTTTGAAAAAGTATTGTTTGATGACAATTTCAAAGCAATTACGGTGAACTTTCACCTGCGGAAATGATTTTCCTCACTTGATTCTAATCAGAATTGATTGCAATGAATTGCAATTACACAATTGATGTCATTTTCATCTGCAAATATTACTGATACGATAGTCAAAGCTTAATTGCAAATCGCTTTATAGATTTCAGCTATCTGTGATTCGTTATTGCAACTACTGATAATGATTATGTAATGACTACTTTTGCAGAAATATGATTCGAAAATTAATTATATTCCAATTTCGAAATGAATTATTGGCTTTCAGTTACCGGCATGATATTTTCTATTCTAAAAATGTAACTCATGGAGATACACTTTCAACTTCATTGGCATTCTACTTGAATGGTATCCATCAACTTGAATTTGATGAGAGTTGAATAAAATTGAAGGGGTTATATTTTTCAGGAGTGATTGATTTTTGGAAAAGAAAGTTTTTGGTTTTCTACTACTGCATCTTGATACAAAAAAATGTGATAATTTCCCAAAGAGAGGAAGGAAGCAATCATTTTTGGAGGAGTAACTCTGAACATAGATGTGTAGATCATTCGAAGAAGTAACTTTCAGACATAAAATGGAAGAAGAAGCAATTCTGAAGCAGCTACTTTTATATAAGCATTGAATTACATGAAAGAAAAATTTTTTCGAAACAAATACTTTTATATATACACTGAATTGAACAGAAAACACTTTTTTCTAATCAGTTTGTATTCCAAATATTCGTTATAGATTCAAATCAGATATCATTCAAAGGGTTTCTTACACGATATACTGAATGAAAGATGAAAAAAATTCACTTACATGGAATTCAGCCATCCTCACTGGTAGACAGGTGTTTCGCCATGAGACACTCGTCTCAGGACCCTTCAGTACCAATATGGAAAATATTATAAGAAAAAACACACAATTCATTCATAAATTACGATTTTCATGTCACTAAATAAGTTTGATCTACTGATGTCATCGATGACATCGTAACGACATTTATTCACTTATTTCAAATCACAACTAATAGGAATATTGTTTCAAGTGAAGGGGTTATATTTTTTAGGAGTGATTGATTTTTGGGAAAGAAAGTGTTTGGCTTTTAACTACTCTATCTTGATACAAAAAAAAATGTGGAATTCTTCCAAAGAAAGGAAGGAAGCATTTTTAAAAGAAGTAACTCTGAACATAGATGTGTAGATCATTCAAAGAAGTAACTCTTTAGTACCAATATGGAAAATATTATAAGAAAAAACACACAATTCATTCATATATTACGATTTTCATGTCACGGAAAAGGTTTGATCTACTTATGTCATCGATGACATCGTAATGAAATTCATTCACTTATTTTAAATCCCAGCCAATACGAATATTGTTTGAATTGAAGGGGTTATATTTTTTAGAATGGAGTAGTAGAAAGTCAAAAACTTTCTTTCCCAAAAACTTCAATAAAATATAATGATACGTGAGTAATTCTGGTCACATATACTTGATATTATAGTTCTAAACATTGTTGTTCTAAAATTGTTCGTTTCGTTAACCAGCTGATGAATGTCAATCCTCAGAAGTCGGAACTTGGACAAGCAATAGATAAACGAGGCCTTAACTTTTAACGTGCGATTACCCAGCACGGTGGCCCGGCGGGTAATCGAACTCCGGTCTTCCGCTTAGAAGGCGGATGTGCGTTACTTTCAACAATGGTAGAACTGCAAAAAACATTTCCAGGTTGGAATTGCATTGAGGGATACTTCAAATATCGACTACACTAGTTAACAAAATGTACCTATTTGTCTGTTGCCGCGATTTTTATGGCCGATAGTGTTTGTTAACGACCTATTTTTGTCAAATCGACCCTCGAAAGTTCTGTACAGCTCGAATTACTTTGTTTTCGATTTGTAGCATTTAAACGTATCTCTTTATCGATAACGTGCTTACTTTACTGTGGTTAGAACAGTATCTGAAGTTTTTTCGACATGAGTAGTTTCAAGATAAGTTATTCAAACAATCCAAATGATTTTTGCTACATATGTGGAAAATATGTGTTGAACAAATGTGGAAAAGTTATATCAGAGTTGGTGAGAAATACCTACTTTGAGTATTTTAGGATGATCTTGGATAAACATCAGAAGTCTTGGGCTCCTGATTGTATTTGTGAATCGTGTGTGGAATATTTGAGATTATGGAAAAGTGGTGAAAGAAGTGCGTTCGAATTTGAAACACCAACTATTTGGTGAGAACCAAAAAATTATACCAATGACTGTTACTTCTGTAGTGTAAACAGAAATGATTTAAACACTAGAAATCGAGAGGAATGATATTACCTAAGTACTAGTTGTGTTCAGCTTCAAGTGCAGCGTTTACCTGACCTTTCAGTGCCTGAAAATATATCTGAACCTATAGTACAAGACAATGAACGATCAAGTTCATCACAGAATGATGCTGATTTTAAAGGTATGTCGAAAGAGCCAGAGGGTTTTTCCCAAAATGGGTTAGATGATATTGTGAGAGATTTGAATCTCTCGGAACAAGCTTCAGAATTGTTGGCATCAAGACTGAAAGAAAATAATTTTGCTCTCTTCAGGTACAATAATAACTTTTTATCGTCATAGAGAAAATGAATTACGACGTTATTTTTCTGACGAAAACTTTATTGCATTTTGTACTGACGTTGAAAACTTGTTGATGGAAATGAGATTGAAATAATCGGAACCAAACGACTGGCGTTTATTCATCGACAGCTCAAAACGTAGCCTAAAATGTATTTTGTTACACAACGGAAATAAATATGCTGGGGTGCCTATTGCTCGCAGCACAAATTTGAATATTGCAACATCTCGCTAGTTTCGAGCTTATATCCCTCGCCGACATGATGATGTTGAGCGAGGGGGTTGGCATTAGATTGTATTCTATTTGCCACAGAAATTTGAAATGAGCATACACTGCCCTATATCTTCAATTTACATTCCTTTGTGAATTCAATTATGACGTCGTAAATTTCTTTTCTTTTCAGTGATAGTAGACTTACGATATCGATGGGAAATTGTATATTCAGTGAAACTAACTCTGTGAGAAATTTCGATGTGTTTCTTGAATTATTTGCACATTCAAAAAATGTGATTCAAATTTCCAACTGATACACCATCAAATGAACATTTATCAGAATTAGTAATTCCTATTTTGGATAGGTGTGAAGGAAAGCAACCACGATTTGATTTTAATCTACTGATGGTAAAAGAATAGGATTGAGGTGCTATGAATTTTGAAATGTGAGGAATATCCTCTGGTAGTGGAGGATGTATACTGGTTATTGCTCGAACGAACAAATGTCAGCCATCTTTTTTCCACTGTTCTTTCTGTGAAGTTTTAAAATAACTGACTTGATCTTCATTCACGAAGTAATGGTTGATATTATTGTAATAAGTTGCATCTTCAGCTGCTTTATCAGCTATTTCATTTTCCCTAACACCTGCATGTCCTTTGGTCCAGATGAAGGTAACATTGACATGATGATTTGATAATCTACTCAAAGTTTTTCTAATGTTGCATATCAGTTCGTGTTTAAGGTTCATTTGGAAGTCATTTGATAATGAGCAAAGAACCGATTTCGAGTCCGTTATCAATAAAGGCATTTTTGATATTTTTTTAGCGATCCACAGCGGAACACTCTCCACAGCTACAACTTCTGCTGTAAGAATTTTGTGTGTTTCTTTGGTGTTTGATATGTAGAATGCACAGCCTATACCAACAGTACTTATTATAGAACCATCTGTATAGATAATTGTATCATTTGTGTAATTGCTCAGTATTGAATTCGAAAGCAGTCTATTGTTTATGAGATTATCGCTGTAACTAGGGAATATAACTGTCGGTCTGAATATAAAAGTACCAAAATCACAATGAGAAATTAGCCATTTATTGAATTGTTGGATGTCTAATGCACTTGTTTCAATGAATTCATTTGCTAAAGGAGGTTTCTGTTTTTTGTGCCAATATCTATTAGTTGGGTTTTCAGTATTGACCTCGGCTATATGTGCTAGTGTTACAGTATTACATGATCTGATTTTTATTATTATTTTGTTTGCTGAGTAGTGTCTTTGGAGATCTAGTGGTGATTCAATAGACTCCGCCAGTATAGCAAGACATTGAGAAAATAAAAAACAATGATCAATGAACTTGTTACAATGAGTTTTCCTGTTTTATATGTTTTTGAGACAGTATAAGAGCTGAACAATAACATTGGGTAAGGAGAAAATGGTTCTTGAGAGAAAATATGACGCCTGGAAAGTACGGTATAGTTTAGAATTCATTACTAGGTTGTGACAAAATTATTCTTTCGCCATTATACATGAAACTGGGCATGAGGAAGCAATTTGTTGAATTATTAGATAAAGATGGGGACTGCTTCTCTTACATTTGCCAAAAATTTCCACAGCTCACTATGGAAAATATTGAAGACGGTATTTGTGAATAAGGCAACTTACGGAAGATACTCAATTCAGAAATTCTTTGACTGAGCTAGATCTAAGGGCTTGGGCATTCACCTTTGTGATGTAGAGCTTTCTCGAAAACAGAGGATCAGTAAATTCTGTCGCGCTTGTGGATGACGTTCTTTTACAATCAGAAAAATTGGAGTGCAATATGAGCATAGAACTTCACTTTCTCCATAGGTATCTGGACAGATTTCCGGAAAATTTAGGAGATATGAGCAAAGAGCAGGGAAAGCATATGCATCAAGACTTACGCATTATGGAAGAGCATTATGGAATATTATTGTTAGTCTCTGATGCGACATTATCCTCAGTCTCCACATCAGAATAGAGCTTCACAGCTGAGTTTTTCAGAACTCAATGATTATTTAATTTTTTTCACTAATAACATGTTTTTTCTGTTATATGTCTACATAGCTGAAACTCAGAAACTAGAACCAATATAAAAATTTCACTCATATATTCAAAATAAGGATATTATATGTAGTAAGCAGCAGCTAAAATTTCATCGGCAACAAATGTACTGTAAACTAGTGTTATTTTTTATTGTTCATTCTGATTATTTTTTGAAGGTATTTATACCTACAACAAATAATTTATTTCCGAAAAGGTCATAAAGATCAAATTTCCAATTATTTCAAGTAGAGTATATAACTTTGAAATGATGGAAAAAAATAGTATCCTGTATTGCAGTAGCCAATGAAATACATTTTGTTCATGATAGTTGTGTTTATAAGTGAAATGTGCTTAAATTTATGTTCTGGTGAAACAAAAGTGAAACAAATATATTGAAATTTCGTAGATCTCGCAATACAAAACGAGGTCACCACTAGCCTTACCAATTTGAAATGCTAACAAAATTAGGACATTCGTCCCTGTATTTTTTTGATCATATAGTGTATTTTTCTTCTAACTGAAAGTATCATATTCTCATCAAACCAACATTTTCAAAGTTATAACCTGACATAATATCATAGGTTGGAAATGAAAATATTATCAGATGAAAATACAAATGCATTGGGAAAATTAAATAACAAGATATTATGTATGAAGTGAAATATTACTTTGATGAACAAAATATATGATACCTTTCATCAAAAGAGATAAATTTTTTGACTATGTTCTTTCGAGATATAATCCTTGAAGTTAATGTCAATTTTCAAAATACCAAAATAAAAAGAAAATGAGCACTCAGATTCACTGTAAACCGTGGAATTTCCAGAAACTGCGAATGAAAAACCAAACATCTTATTTTTCAAAAAAAATCTTCGAAATATTCTTGGGTATTTTACAGTATTGTCGAATTACCCCAAACGCTGATAGATATTCTCTCTCGAACCGATTTTATTTGCGTTTCAGTTAGTGTAATCAAGACAATATTATTGCTGTACCCTCTATTGATAAAATCATAAACTCTAAGATCCACTGTTTTGGCTCCCGTTGAACGGCGACCTCTTGACTCTGAGAGTAAACTTTGCAGGAAGCAGATGTCTCTGATCTAAGAGCACAATAAATTCATGGTGGCCTATTAAGAAAACAGACAGCAAGGCGCGCCGATAGTAATAAATTGGAATTTTTTGCGTTTTAAGTATTCATTCGGAAAGCGTGCTGTAGTTGACCTCATGAATTTGAAATGTGCACATATTGAGACTTATATGCTCGTGACAGTGCTATGAGAAAATTCACGTTCTCTTATAATATCGATTCTAAGGTATACCATATACTGTTATTATTGAGAAGACTTTATGAATTCCATAATAGATAGAATGATTTGCTACACTCAAAGAAGAAGCAACATACGACGTTTCAAATACTCTTGTGAATATTTGTATGAATTCCCATGAAATTTTCAGAAAAATGCACAAACACTACAAAAAAATCTTCAAATCGCTCTGAAAATGGACCCTGATGCAGTCAGTTTACTGTATTGCTACGTTAATTTTTTCATAGTTCAGGGCAGTAAGTCGGTATAGTAATTTATGTAACTAGTCTGGAAAATACTGTGTTTTCGAATAAATTGGGAAGCTGAATAAACCTATTTGAATGAAAGAATCGGAGATAATTTTGTATATAAAAGTATATAATTGAAACCGTATATACACTTTTGTATACAGAATTATTTCCGATTTTTACTCTGTTTTCGACGAGTAGACAACATTCTAGGACGAGTCGTAGGCGAGTCCTGGAAGTCTGCGAAGCCAAAAAAACTGTTTTCGGACATATTTCGTACAACACTATTTCAACAACTGTGTTTTTTTTGTTTTCAGGACAGAACACAAGCACTGCAAGAAAATCCTCAAGACACTCCAAGAGCGGTGCCTGTGCGAAAGTAGCGATTCACATCGGATTTGAATCGCTGGAGATGAATCCATTTGGAAAAACGTTCTCAGGAAGTTTATTTCACAGTTCTCCGAATAAGAGAGTTCCAAAACAGTGAAGTTCGAGGTGTACCGAGTTGAACCTCGAAACGATGAGCAGCTGCAGTTTGTCGCGTATTTTTTGATATGTTCCGTTCTTG
This sequence comes from Leptinotarsa lineolata, assembly GCA_015342045.1. NCBI lineage: Eukaryota > Metazoa > Arthropoda > Insecta > Coleoptera > Chrysomelidae > Leptinotarsa > Leptinotarsa lineolata. The sequence goes on along the minus strand of WOGR01004691.1, from coordinate 6,315 downwards.
GTGAAATCAAATGTGCAAGTCACTTGAACACTTCCCGTGAAAGTATCTATAGAAGAGAGACAAATTTCCAACTTATCTTCGATGTTCCAGACTATCAAGGTTGCAAGTGATGTTCGTATCTCCAGTCAGACGGATGACTCTTTTCTAAATAGAATACAGCACTCCAGGGTATGCTTAGTGGCGGAGCTCCATGCATGAGAACAATACTCCAAAGAAGGTCTGATCTGAGCTTCATGAAGCATTGAAAGTTGCTGAGGTGTGTAAAGTTTTCTGGTCTCAAACAGTGTTTTCAGTTCTTGAGTAACAGCCTTCGCAATTCCAGCGATGTGATTGTGCTGAGACATATTGGTGTCCATTTCGACCCCCAACAAACTTATCGCAGTAGAAAGCGGAATTGTCTGTCCTGAAATTATCATATCAGGTTCGGAGACATTTATCTTCTTGGAGAAATATGATGCCTGGCTTTTCGTGGCATTGAATTACCTCCTCACTTAAACCTCAATTCGAAAACACTTCGAAATCCTCATCAAGATATGTAACCTGCTGCCGGTGGTGATATGCACCCGCAACAGATGTCCTGGAATCTAAATGGAATGACGAGACAAGTGTGCTGTCGTTAGCAAAGCAATATATTGGGTTCTTGGTTTGGCGTTGATGGTGGAAGTATTCGGGAGATATCCATCAGCGGCCCATCAAGAGCCATACACAAAAATGATACGCCAATCCATGGCATCAAAATTTGGCCAGCAAACTCTCATACCACACACGGCCAAAGGCCTTAGAAATATCAAGCGCAACATCTCTTGACTCTCCATATTTCTCGATTCTGTTATTCCAAATATGGTTTACATACGATAGAAGGTCCTCTGTCGATCTTTGTTTCCGGAAGCCATATTGATGATCGCTCAAGATGTTGAAACCTTCCAAATATTTGAGGATATGGTGGTTCACGGCTTTCTACTTGATTTTCCATATCACTGATGGTGAAGTGTATGGTCTATAGTTATTTGAGAAAATTTTCTACCCCTTTATGGGAATTGGGTGAATGCGAGCAATCTTCCAACAAGAAGGAAAACCCCCTTTCTTGTGAAACAGGTTGAGAAGTCTGGAAAATACTGGTGCGAGTCCATTTTCGCACTTTTCAAGTACGATAACAAGCGCTCCATCAGGACCAGACGCCTTGTTGATTTTGAGCTATTTCAAAATTCGTCTAACTAGACGTCCAAGAGTGTGCTTGTGTGGCTTATGATAACTACCAACATTCTCTTGAATCAAACGCTCGCAATGACCTCAAAAACTTTTGGAATTTTGTTCAACGCGAAAAAGGATCTACCAGAATACCCAATAGATCATTCATGGAGGACACCATTCTAGATGCCCCTCAAGACATAGTAAACGGTTTCGCTGCATTCTTCAGCAGTATTTTCTCCAACCATGAAAATCTTGAGTCCAACTCTGATAATATGATAGGAGAAAATATTTTCGTAACACCTTTCACAGAGGAACAAGTAATACTTTGACTTAGGAAATTACCCAATGAAATGACTTCTGAATATGATCTTATCTCCAGCTTCCTAGTGAAAGAATCTGCCCAGGTTTTTGTAGATCTTCTGTCAAAAATACTCAACGCAATCCTCAGCAAATCTCACTTTCCTGAACGATGAAAACAATAGAAAATCTGCCCAATTCTTGAATCTGGAAATCCATAGAATATTGAGAACTATAGGCCAATATCTATTCTGTGTAACTTCGCGAAAGCTTCTGAGATATCTTGTGTATGATCAGTTAATGCCACAAGTCGAACCCCCGACCTTTACAAACCAGCATGGCTTTCTAGCAAAAAAATCCACTGAATCGAATTTCTGCAGTATAAAGCAGTATCTGATAAAAGTAATGAACAGAAAAGGGCAAGTTGACGTTATATACACATATTTTGCAAAGGCTTTCGATAGAATTGGCCATTCCATCTTACTAGAAAAAATAGCTCAAATTGGTTCAAATCTCTCTCTAACTCAACTTCTACGCTTTTATTTGGATCAGAGAACCAATATTGTTTTTATAATGGATTCGTGTTTGCACTGTACTTGTCACCATCCGGTGTGCCACAAGGCTCCAATCTGAGGCCCCTGCTTTTCCTTATCTCGTAAATGATCTCACCTCCGAACTTTCGTGTGGCAACTTACTTTTTGCAAACGACTTGAAGATATTTTCATGTATCACAAATTTAGAGAGCTGCTCTTACTACCAGTCTCGGTTAGACCTGACAACTGGTGTCAAATCAGTTAATTGGCAATGAATGTTAAGAAGTGCAATGTTTGCTCGTTCACACGTAATGCCAATATTATTGAGTATTTTTATACTTTCGGGGATGAAGTGCTCCTTCGCGAAGAAGCTGTCGAAGATCTAGGGGTGACATTCGACAGCAGGTTGATATTCGTTGGCCACACCAATACTGTCGCGGCATCGGCTAGGTACATGTTTGGCATTATTCTGCGTAACTGTAGATCATTCACCAATATTACTGCCTTAACCATACTTCATATATCCCTCGTAAGCTCCAAGTTAGAGTATGCTACTTTAGTTTGGTATACTCTCTATAATGAACATAAGGAAATCTTGGAAAATGTGCAAAAGCGTTTTCTGAGGTTTGTTGCATTTAGAACTGATGGCGTGTACCCTGCTGGAGGAACTGACCACTCCACACTTCTCAATAGATTCGGTCTGCCTTCCACTGTTAATATTAATTTTCGATCGACTGGAGACCATACTATCCAAAATTGAACAAATCATCATCTAGCTTACTGTCTTCATTTCATGTTACTTACAAATAATAATTAGATAATAATTAAGTAATATATCATTTTTGTTCTTAATTCGATCTCATATGTCAATTTATTTCCTAATTTGTCAAATCCTTAATCTTATCCTTGTCTATATTCATCTCAAGCAGCCTTCATTTATACTGCATTATTATATTGTTGTATTGTATTATATCATTATATATTGTCCTGTTATTGGACTCATGTGTTGGGCAATGAAATTTCGTTTTTCTTTTTCTTCTAATTTTATTTCGAAATATTTATTTCAATGATTCGTTTGTAACTCTTTACGACACAGTCATTAGACTCATTCCGATTACAATTTGAAATTTTTCTCAGTCTTGCACGTCCCACTGAAAAATTTATTATTCTGTTTGAAACAAAAAAAATGTTTGTGTTCAGTTAATCCACATATGATTTTTGACACATCCTGAACTTGTACAATACTCCAGGATTCTTACGAGAACTTTTTTTTGTTCAACTTCCCGAACATAAATATCGACAGTTTTTCCATTAAGAGACAGCTGGAATTTCCTTTGGCGCAATCATAAATTTGAAAACAAAACAACTGGATTCTTTCTTTCGTTGAACTCGAATAAATGAATCTGTCATATATATTTATCGGACTCGATTTGTTCTCATTGTTTTCACGGTTTGATAAATATTTCATCTCATTTTTTGCTACAGTGAATTCCACAAAGGGAGGGCTAATAATGTCTTCTGTCAGTTAGAAAGCGATTCATTGTAAAGACAGCACAAATCAATTTCCTCCTCTTTCTAATTATATCGACAGTTTAATAACTTACTGTACCGCTTTGACGACAAAGCTCTGTTCCTACACTATAGAAATATTTGTCTTTCCAGATAAAAGATCGGAGAATTTTCCCGGCTGAATTCTTTCCTGGAAACATTTCCAAATGAAAAACTATGTATTTGGAGTTGGACGGATATCGTTACTCTTATGACAGGATATTGAGGCGGAATCTATTATTCCTCGTTTCTATTGGTTTTTTGCAGCTGAACCATTCAGGAAACATTTGAAGAAAATTTGGTAATGGATAATACGAGTACTGTCACGTATTTAAGATTGTTGACTTTCTCATTTCGAAATGAATATTGAAAAATCTCGACTTTGACACTCTAACCACGAACTCATTTCTAAACAATATTTCAGAACGGTGTTATCAACAAACAACAAATAACCGAAGTAAGATCCTGCTTCGTTTTCACAAGTTTCCAGACCCACCAGAAAAGTGCTGAATATAGGAAAATTTATAGTTCAGCCGTCACCCAAGGAAACTTATATGGTGGGCTGAAAATTTCCTATACTGAAATGATTTTTAAAAAAGCGATAATACGACAGTATAATAGATGAACTGAAAAGTTTTTAGGCTAACACACAGATGGCGCTATTAGTATCAAATCCAAATGATTTCCAAGTACTGTACTTGGTGAACCGACTCGAAAACGTGCGAAGACGCAACAGTCGGCTGGAAAGGTTTTGGTTTTCTTAGTTTGGAATACGCATGGTATAATATTTATCGACTATCTTGAGTAACAAAATTATAGCAAGTAATTATAGAGCGTTACTGAAGCGTTTGAAGGACAAAATAGCCAAAAGACATCCCTATTTGCAGAAAAGGAAAGTGCTCTTCCATCAAAATAATGCAACATGTCACAGACCATTGAAAACGATGGCAAAATTGCATGAACTGGGCTACGATTTGCTTCCGCATCCACCGCATTCTCCAGATCTGACCTTCTGCGACTTTTTTCTGTTCTCACACCTCAAGAGAATGCTGTCTGGAAACAACGCCGATGAAGAAGTGATTGTCGAAACTGAGGACTATTTTGAAGCTTCTGACAAAACATTGTATCGCCCTCAGAAGCAACTAAATTGATTGATGAAATCTAATTTTGCGAAAAAAAAGTATGTTGGCCTACAAACTTTTGAGCTTAATTCTTGAAAATTGATTCAATCTTTTGAAACACTTTTCCCACACCAGAACATAAATTATGTCCCTCGACGTCACCCCAACCATCATATGACTTAATTGTTTTCTAATGATTTGATCAGCACGTCTTGGGACAGAGTTTATTTTCTGGTGTGAAAAAAGTGTGTAGATTGATCCAACCAGAAGTTTTAAATTCTTTTTATCAAATATTGCTTCGAAATCTATACTCAATAAGAACGTTTCGAAATGTTTTTTAACGAGAAGAAAATAATTCATAGAGTGAATACATATTTTGTTTGGATATCTTTCGTAGAAAATTATTATCATTATGTATACTGTATTACTAAAACAAACAAATTTACCATTTTGAAAATATCGAGTCATGCTATCTTGTGTGAGAGTTGGAATAGTTAAAGTACGGACGAAACGACTAACCGTTCTGTTTTTGAAGTGATAACTCCTTTTGGGAGGGTGAACCGCTTGGTAACACAACGCATAACGGCGATAGTAGGTAGGATTTCCTTTCTCCTTACTCTAACCCAGAGCGCTGACCGTGTCTCGGACAAACAATTCTCGCGCTTCTCTTCGCACGACTCAGTGTTTATTCAGTGTAGGTACGACGACAGTGAGCATATAACGTTAACCTATCACCGTCATTGAAAGACATAATGAAAAATTTGATGGAACAAGCAGAAGATCCTTGGAACATTACAGAATCTCCTAACAAAAGTAAAGTTTGATAATATGATAAATCTAATCAGCAAGCATGTAGTATTTTATTATTGTGTCAAACGTGGCTATAAAATGATGATACTAATTTTGTTCAGGTATACATCATTGATATTATTATTTAATCCCACAAAAGTAACAATTGGCTAATGGCAGCTATATTATTATGTACATACACAAATCAATAAAATATTTCATTAATAAATGACCGCTCCTCACATCATCATATTGATATACATGAAATTTGAGTGATAACGTAAGGTTTTCTCAAGTCGAATGCTTTCAATTTGAAATAGTTCAACTAAGATCAGTTCAAGTCAGAGGTTCTCAAACTTATTTTTTCTACCGCCCACTTCGAGAATTAATTATTTTCTAGCGCCCCCCAAATTTTTTTACTTCCCTACTTCTCAAGAATCAAAATCGCAGTCATTATTTTAATAATTAAATTATGTGTGTCATGTGAAAATAAGACTTTCTGATGAGGGTAATGTGAAATTTCATTTTGAAATATCAGGAAAACTTTCATTCATGTTATTAAAACAAACTTCTCAATTTGAATTTCAAAATTAATCTAATGTGAAGGTTGAATTTGATGATTTTTGACAAGTTTGTTAATATCAGGCTCGAATTCACTCAAAAACAGCCGTGAGTCACCGCGTTCGGTAATCTGCAACAGATTTCATTTTTCAGTTAGAAACGTTGCCACAGCACTGAATTTACGTTCACACAAATACGATGATGGGAATGCTATCAAAAATCGTTGAACGACGGACCACAATCCAGGGTACAATTGCAGAATTGGCTTTTGTAGC